>CAJPEV010001914.1:0-54412 GCA_905338385.1 Darwinula stevensoni
GTTTGTTTGCCCTTCGGGCAAACAAACTCGCTAGTATTATATATATAGACGATCGTGACTGACTGACTGAATGACGCTAATTCTAACCATGTTCTAGAAGGGTTAGACATCTGAAAATTGGTACACATGCACCTTTTGGGATGCGGAGTTCAGAAAAAATCCGACTTTGGAGGTACATGCCCTGGGGTACACATTTTGGGGGGGAGAAGTTTTTTTTAAATATACATCGTGATGGATAAGGATGTAATCGAGAGACACTATAGCATGTCGACGTTGAAATAGACGACGAGCAGTTGCAGTATACAATAGAAGCCAATCGGAGGGAAAGTACCTGCGACTTGGCGACAACACTTGCTGCGCCCAGTCCACTGTCGTGACGCACCAGGATGCAATAGGCAAGAAGAGGAAGTCGGGTCAGTAGGTACCCCGCGATCAGACCGACCGCGACCGCGAACGCCGTGCTGAGGTGTGCACTTCGCAGCTTTCTGGAAAGTGCATTTACTTTCAAATATACTGCAGCATTTTGGCATGACATGTGATAGATGAGTAGATAAATATCCTCATATGTTTCTTCTAACCAGAAACGAGCTTTCATATGACACCTAGAAAATGATGCTGCAGCTCAGTGATTCTTTGTTTTATTATTTGGGAATGGTTATTCTTTTTCCTGCATGCTAATACAATACATTATCAGATTTAGCCTTTCATCAACACCTTATTCAGTGGAAATAGTTAAAAAGCATAGATCCTTGAGATAGCCAGGCCATTACAAGCAAGAGTAAGGTGTTATGAAGTCAGGTCTAGCTTACTTAAGACCATTGTATGTGATCCTTCATTGAAGGCGTTATCACATACTGACAAGTTTGTTGGCCCTTCGGGAATGCAAACTCGCAAAAGTCCCGCTTTCGACGCTCCATTACCTAGGATACTGATTAATTCATTTATTCTTTCCGAAGTGGCAAACGCGTACTTAAAGCATGTCTCTATTGAAATACGTGGCATATGGGGACGAAAGTCTTGATTTTTAACAAAATCATTACTTCTATTATTTCTATGATGCCATTTCTAGGATGATCAGGGATGTGATGATCAAAACATTGAATGTAACCATTCAATGTGGGTGATTTTTGGACTTGTAACATTACTGTCATCATACAGTGCAATTTTACCTGGAAAAGGGGTTTATGTTATTCCCTCCTTAAACAGAAATGGAGGCTAAGGAGGTAATTACATGCACTTATTAAAACTGGTGCTGGGAAAGAACGGAGACATATGGGGCTCATCCCTGAAATTTATTGCAAGGAAAACTTCTGATTACTTAGAACTCTATTTGAATGAAAAAAAACAAGTCTTGTAGTTTTATTTTATGAACTCAGCGTTATCTTCATTCCGAGATAATTGTCACAGTACTGCAATGAAGGGGAAGTAAATTGAATATTCGCTTTAAAAAATCAAGACTAACAAGAAGTTTCACAATTTTTCTTTTTCATTTTGCAGCTCTTATACCTCCACCGAAGCGAGGAATATCTCAACTGACAAAATAATTATTGCAGATGACCTGGAATTTACCGACCATATCGGGTAAACAATAGTGTTTCTGGCCGGTCTCCAGTTTTTGGCCAGTGAGGCTTAAACCCAGCATGGTCAATCTGAACGCTTTCAAGCATTCTATCAACATCTCTCCGTACAAGGACCTATTAGTAGTGTTTCCCATTGTGCATGGACACACAGCACGTGTACGGTAAGGAAACAAGGAAAAAAAGGTGAAGTTACCAGTCCAAAAACCGCCCTCAAATCCTAGATACTTTACCATCCAGGATGGTCATGTAACCATGCCCTGAGGGTGGTTTTTGGACTAGTAATTTCACCGTTTCTTGTTTACCTCACTGCTTTTCTGCTGCGTGGGCGGTAACCTCATCATGCACGAGGAGTGCATCTATACAAACAGCATTTGAAGGTAATTTAGCAAGGCAATGGGGGCAATTTTTGGACCAACAACTTCACTCTCATCTCACATTGTTTAACCTTCAAAAGCTGTCCATGTTATTCCCTCTTTATGCAGAAAAGTAGGTTACTGTAGTGATTTCCCGCACTTGGTATCACTGACGCTAAGAAAGAACGAAAGCGTATGGGGTTTATTCCTTCAATTTATTGCATGGAAAACTTAGGATAACTCAAAACCCAATTAGCAGAAAAAGTATCAAACTACATTGTCTGATTCTATGGACTGAGGATTACCTTCATTACTAGACAATGGTCTTTGTATTGGAGCAAAAATGATATTATATAGAATATCAAGTAGAAATCAAGGCTAACAACACTTTTAAATCCTGAACTCTGCAGTTCGCAGATATTAGGCATCTACGAAAGTCAGAAATATCTCATAAGTTGAAAAAAGAGCCAACAAATATTACAGATGACGTGGAAATTATCAAGAATATATGCAATATTCAACTTTCAAAACGGAATGAAGAAAGCCTCATTTCACTCAATGATGCAAAAAACTAGAAAACTCATTGCCTTGTTGAAAAACTTAAAAACCATATACTCACACTTTTATCATATGACTCATTCATAGGTCATTCAAGAAGTTCTCAGTCTCCCCAAGAAACCATGCATTCAAAAATATTACTTAACTATAAGTCTTCGAACTAAAAACCAGAATGCTCAATGACTTGCCTGGAACCATCATGCAGCATTCAAACACCTGAACATTGCATATAATCTACCAATCCAGCCATCCTTGTAGTCAATTCCAGCTCATTGTTCACAAAATACCTCTCTTGAAGAAACATCCTTTAGATTTGCAAATACATAACAGCCATTTGGAGCCATGCATTTAAAATGAAGTTCAGACATGAATCAGACAATTTGCAAATGTGGAAGTAGGCCTTCAAAAAATGTATTTTAGTCATAAAATGAGATGAAATTGACCATGCAAGAAAGGCTCGAGAGCATAAAAATGACTTGCATGACTTCGGCATGAGAATATTGCATGATTGTTCGGAATGAGTCATCTAACATATATAGACGATCCTGACTGACTGACACTAATTCTAACCTTATTCTGGAGAAGTTAGAAATCTGAAACTTGGTACATATGTACCTACTGGGATGTAGAGTTTAGGAAAAAATCCGACTTCGGAGGTACATGCCATAGGAGTAAATATTTTTGAGGGAGAAATTTTTACAGATATATTGAATATATTGTAGCGGATTAGGATGGCATCGAAAGGGGTGATTGGACATGTTGGGTTCGGTGGCGTAATGGTAACATACCTGATAGGTAATCAAAAGGCCGCCCAATTACCGCCCGTTTTTTAGTGTTCTTTCGGCCTCTTATTCCTTCCAAGTCGCGTTACTCATTCTCCCTCCGTAACAGTATTCTTGATTTTGTCAAACGGAGAGACACGGAAAGCTAACATTTGGCATGGACATACCTACCGAGAGGATGAGTTCAGGAAAAATAGAAAATTTAAGATCCCTGCCCTATGGGGTCATATTTTAAGGAACCAACGTTTTCACGTAATTTTTTTCCCTGACGTATTTAGCTGGTGTTTAAAGATAAAACTAGGTACATAACTACTTATTGAGATGCTGCGTGCAAAAAATTCTGACCTTGGAAGTAAATGCACTGGGTGCAAAATTTTCGAATGGAGATGTTTTCAAATAATTATTCTGCATTAGTAAGACTGATTCACATGGAAGCCAACAACTTTCCACGAATGTAACTACTGAAAGAAATAAATATAGAAAATTTTCAAGACTCGATACATCCTCCTTTGAATTTATCCGGAGGACGATATTTAAAAAAATGTTGTCATGACAAATATGACAGATGTGGAAAGGTGAAACTTGGCACACATATAAATAGCATGATATTATTATTGATTTGAGGGAGTATTCAGCTTTACTGGTGCATCCCCTCCTGGCATAGCTTTTGGGTGGGACAGATTTTCCAAACATTTTTTTTCACCACCCAAAAGGGCAAACGTATAACGTTGAAACTTTGTGGTTATGTAGTTCTCCTAGCATTGATTTCGGTAAAAAAAAAATAATTATACTTTTAGGTTAAAACGCCTGAGGGTGCATATATTGCAAAATGCGTATTTTCTCCATCCAACAAAACAGAGGGCACTAGAAAGTTTAAACTTGCCAAAGAAGAACCTAAGGGAAAGCTGAGTAAAGAAAAATATATAATTTTATTATATATAGAGGATCGTGAGTAGCTGACTTATATAAATCGCTATTCGCATGTTGAGTTCAGGAAAAATTCTACTTTGGTTATACATGCCATAGGGGAACATCTTTATGGGAACATATTTTCAAATAGTTCTTTTTGCTTCAATTAAACAGAGACATATGGGAATCTATAACTAATGAAGAACGTGACTGGGGAAGCACTGAGCTCATATGTCAAATTTCATGATTGATTTATGGAAAAATTTTCCTTTTTGGTGCGTGTCTCCATAGAGCACAGCTTTCGGGCGTCTGGCTTTTCCAAATTCCTTTTTTTCCGCCAGCAAAAAGAGGAAACGTATGAGGCTATAAATGGGCGGCATGGAGTTCCCTGAGTCAACATTTAAGAAGAAATAAAAGTTTCGTTAAAACCAATCAGGACTCTATCTTCGGTACCATTTTCCGGAAAAATTTTTGGTTCAACGAAACAAGGACAGTAAATTTAAACTTCCCTCAGAAAACTCCATTTGATGACTGAGTACAGGATATATCCTACTTTTGAAATATGTACACTTAGCGTAGATTTCAGCAGGAAAGTATTTCAAAATGTATTCTCCACCCTTACAAAAAGGGACACATGAAAAGATTTCAAATTAGGCTCATTATACAGTTTAGTGCAAAAGTAAGTGAACCCCCATGCATTATGCATAAACATGTAAATAACCTTTTTAAGAAGCAACAAAATCACAAAGCAAGTGATGCAGATAATCAATGAACAAAGCTGTTTATTGTCCTGGGTTGGCTTGAATGTTCGTGCTTCAGCCAGTGAATAATCAGCAAAAAACGAAAAAACCAAGAGTGCAAAAGTAAGTGAACCCCTNCTGCCTGCACTTAAGGCTGAATGTGCCAGCCTGATGGTGACTCAATCGGACTCAGGCGGTTGGGGTGGGGCCAGCACACTGCCAGGACCCAGTGTACAGTGAGTGGAGTGCTGGTGGCAGCAGTTCCATGGCCCAGAGCTGCTTTGTTGGCAGTGGCTGGTGAATATCTTTAGGGGTTCACTTTTGCACCCTTGGTTTTTTAGTTTTTTGCTGATTGTTCGTGCTTCAGCCAGTGAATATTCAAGTCAACCCAGGACAATAAGCAGCTTTGTTCATTGATTATCTGCATCACTTGCTTTTTGATTTTGTTGCTTCTTAAAAAAGTTATTTGCATGTTTATGCATAATGCATGGGGGTTCACTTACTTTTGCACCAAACTGTATATCATGAAGGTATTGATTTTGATAAAAATCAAGACTTTCGTCGCCACATGTCATCCATTTCAATGGGGACGTATTTGCCTTTCTGCAAAGAATAATTGCATTAATCACTATCAAGGTAATGGAGCACTGAAGGCGTAATCATAGCAAACAAACTCGCTATGTTTCAAACAAACTCGCTATGATAATAATAACAATAACCATTATCTTATGCTCTTCGGGCAAACAAACTGGCTATTTGAACATAATGGTTATTGGATTGAAAATTGACAGTAAAATAAGACCTGTGTATGCTTGGTTTGTGCGTGAGGCTTGAATGACTTCATATATGAACATGAAGGAACAGGATAAACGGGCTACTAAAATTAAAGAGTTTGAACTATCTTTTACTCTAGAACAGAACTCGGGAACCAATGGCTTATGCGCTAAATTCGGCTCGTGAACCGAAAAGTTTGTCTCATTGAGTTATGGCTGAAAATCTAGGTTGTTCCTAATTTTTTCATGGATCAAAGAATGCACATGTATGTTGCCAACTTGAATTTAAAAAATTATGTTTTCTGAAAATCTTTCACTCACAAGCACGTATCTCTATCTTAATATGGCTCGCATGACCAAAAAGGTTCTCGAGTCCAGCTCTAGAACATTACTTCTGTAATTTCATTTAAGAACACTAATTTAATTTAAATTAAATTTAGTTTTCTTTTGCTGAATAAATGAGTCTATCTTTAATTGTGAGCATGTTTTGATCATACTTGAAGAGGTCTCTTCAAGTGATCCAGACCTCACCAACACAAGGGGATTTCTAGAATGGACCATGTGAAATTCGGGTCATTATCAACAATACAGAGAAAAAAGCAGATGCCTCCCAATGTTGGCCTATCTTTTAGTCGGGCCTGGGCCTACCATTATTCGTTGAAATAAAATTCAGCCCTCGACTTACGGAGCCAACTAGGACATGAGGTTTAATCCCGGATGACAGGAAATGAAACGAAAAAAAATCGCCCCCTCGTCTCTGCCACCGTTTACGCGCTTGCCCCAGTATGCGAGCCCTGGCTCCTCAAAAGGAAAAATCACAAAATCTTCTCTGATGGATCGATAGATATAATTACCCAAAGTACGTGAATACATTCATCTTTACGATTTGTGCTCTGGTTTCCGACTGCTCCCCACCACTCTACTCCCTCCCGTACGCTCGCTTGTGAATGCCTCCCTGATCCGCCTTCTATATATATATATATTAGATATATATAGATTAGGTAAGACAAAAGGGTTGCCTTAATTAGCGAATACCCAAATGGGCAGAGAAAACCGCTCTCATTTGAGGCGTGCGCATAGATTGAATTCAAGTAAAACAGTGATGCTTTCCCTAGCAATAGCCACCCAAGGCAACAGGCAGGCTATGACCGGCTCCTAGCCCAGAAGAAGACATATAACAAATAATCTAACTATAGTAAAACAGCCTGTAGATATGGAGCAAGGCTTAAGGAAGTTAAAAAGAGAATGGACAGCGAAGGATCTCATCCTAGAAATTTGTCAGACAGCCTGCGTCATCAGGGAGTTGAGCTACGGCTATGGAATTAAATAGTTAGACTGTACTTAACGCCTCAGAGGCAATCACGGCTTAAGTCCGTCTGTCAGTGCCACAGCTAACAATCGATTAGATCGATCAGCCTCGCGACCGAAATGCAAGGTAGACTCAAGCCTTAGAAAGAAATGGAGCGAGAGCAAGGCTTGGAATGGCTCAAGCCAAAGGGGGAAAAGAAAATTGAGGGGGAAGGGTAGCTGCGAAAACAAGCCTATGCAAGAAAAAGCATATCCCAGGGAAATGCCCTACCATGCATTCAGTTAACTGTGTCCTACATTGACAGACTGGAGCGATGCCCAGATTGCCTCTGCTACCTTTAGGCCTTGGCCTTGACACATTAGGCCAATAGCACCTGACCCAACCCCAACTATCTGCATAAGCCCTAGGAGAAATTAAAGAAAGATATGGGAAATAAGCCCATGCATCGGTAAACTGCCATCACCGGGATTGTATTGCAGTCACTCTGTGCTGCAACAGCGGCACAACCGAGCTGACGGATGAAACAACAAAGGCCAGAAAGGAATTAAAGTCTAGTCTAGTCTATGCATCACTTAAACCTACCATATGCTAAGTTAGGCCAGGCATTTTCCAGCTGATGGAGAGTTAATTTTTCATTTCCATGGGACTTCTTAATGTACATCCTTATACCCAGGGCTGAACTTCAAATCCTGCCAAACAGTTGGCTATGTGCATGGATTATTGTTGAGCACATTCCCCCTGATGAAATGGATACTGTGTAGCCCTGTGTTACATATGACAATCCGAAGACCAGTTGACTCAGCCCTTAAAGTGATTCAATAAATACCCACCATCATGCATTATGTAGCATCATAACACTGCTTCTCCAATCTGTCTTGGGAACATCTTATACCCTTATTTTTAAGAGGCTTTCCATTTCTTTTACCACAGCGTCACTCTAAGAAGCTTTCAATTTCTTTTATCATAGCGCCACTCTACCACACCTTCTTTATGTGATTTACTAACGTTCGGTGTAAGCCTAAACGACGGATTGTCCCCCAGTCGGGCCTAGGCCTAGCTTTACTCGTTCAAATGAAATTCAATCCTCGACTTACAGAGCCATTTAAGCCTTTAAAGATGAAAACATGGGCTTTGAGTTGAGGACGTGTAACGTCAAGGCAATCGCAGGCCTATTCATACCTTCACGAACCATTTCAGCGAGGACATTTAAAGTTAGACCGATTTCAGGCCTGTTTCGCGTTTCATAAACGGTTTCAGTGGTGGGGAAGTGGAACATTAGGCTTATCTAGAGTTCCTCGAATCAACTCGACTTGTTCTGAAGAGTGAATGACTCCAGAAAGCATGACGTACAAGCCGGGCGCCATCATGTTTATCCAGGGATGTATCCAGGGATTCCGCATCTCCATATCCCACTACGTCGATCAGCCGCTGCTTACCACCTTTTCATCGCAGCTCATGTCATAAATTCAAGCAAAAATATTTCATTCATTAAAAAGGAAAAAATCCTTGCCGACCTTGCCGATGGTCATATGGGTGACTCCAAGTGTTGTCGCCAATTCGCGAGTGGTGGCGTTCGGCTTCGCGTTGAGGGCGTTCGTCATCGACTGCAGATGGGGGTCCTGAGCGTGGTCCATCTCCGAGGGTCTTGTCGCTAGATTCGAAGCGTTTGAACCATCGAGACACCGTGGAATAGTGGACGACGTTGCCCTTGAATGCAGCCAGATGTTGTTCGCGGCGGCTCTCGAAGAGTGTCCTTGGAGGAACTCGTAGTAGACGATGGGGCGACGAGTTGCTTGTTCGATCGGAGCCATGGCTGCCAACTGATGGAAGAAGCCGTATTATATACCCTGAGGGCAGATGCTTCGAGAACATTCCAGCATATACAAATGCACAGGCCCGCCCATCATTCCGTTGAAATTTTTTTATAAATAGTTTTAGAAAGTCTTGTAAGACTTTCTTTTCAACCCAATATTTATCCTGACAAAGAAAACTTGTTGCCAAGATAGACTCAGTGCTGCGTGAAAAAAATCATTACCATAGGAACCAAGCAACCCTCGGTACATTCATAACGATGTCAAACTACAACGCGCGCACCAGCAAGTGCGCGTGGAGGCGGGTCGATGGATATCCTACCGGAAACACTCTGCTTGAATGAACTTTCCCAGAGAATCTTTGCACAGATACCGAACCTGAATGCGTCCATGCATTGCAGTGAACCTCCTCCATCGATCCATTAGAGAACATTTCAAGATTTTCATGTAGAAGGCGGATCAGGGAGGCATTCACACGCGAGCGTACGGGAGGGGGTTCACACGGAAAATTCAGTGCCTCAGTTCGATGCATTTTTCTCGCGAAAAAATCTGTCCTGCATGTGATGTTGTTGCATCAAATGTTGGATGCGATGAAAATAAATCTCTTGGAAGACAACTTTTTCTCAACGAAAATGCATTAATTTGATTCTGCGTGTATAGGTCAGGTATATTATGCGCTTCTGCCACATTGAACATTTCGTGATGAACTTCAGCCACATCGAAATTTGCCTTGCATGTCCTATTGTTGGAATATAGTGACTTTTGAGCTTAAAGCCCGAATACACGAACCTCATTTAAGGGAGACAACGGAGCTTTTAGCGAAGGAGCTCTTTCTCTCCCATAGGAATCCATGTATTCTTAAAGGAATGTTAAATATTTATAGTTAACAGTCGGATCTCATATCGGCAATACGTGTTGCACCACAAACGCACCAAACGGAATACAAACGCCGTCTGAAACTGGACTCGAAGAATGACGTAAGCGATTACATGGGAATCCCTTCGAGATGCACGAGCCACTCGCACGGGTCGGAGGGAAGGTAAAGTGGCGAGGAGGCCATGCACTCAGGCGGTTGTGTGTGAATCCTTCGACTGTCAATGCTTTGCCCCGAGGGTTCCTGGGGGGAAGGAGGGGTGGCTTCCTCGGCACGATGAAGTGGAATACGGAGGTTAACATGTGTCTAGACGATGCGCAGCTACTCAAAGCACCCTTCCGACTCGGCTATAGACGCATTTTGGTTTTTCGAACGCCTTTCAGGCGACCCTGCACGGTCGGGAAGAGAGAGATATAAATCGAAAATCCAGTTGATGTCTTTTTCTCTTGAGAAAAATAAGTCGACACGCGAATATTGAGAAAAGTATTTCATCTCTTATGTGCGATTCACTTCCACTCGCGGTCACCGGCGCGAGGGCTTTTCCCAGTAATATTACCCTGTCGCCGATTTCTTGTCATGGTAGTGGAATAATATTTCTTCCAGAAGACATGAAGCAAGGAGGCGACATTTATGACAATATAAGAATATTCTGCCAATGGAAAGCGTAAAAACCCTCTCATCCANGTTTGAACCATCGAGACACCGTGGAATAGTGGACGCCATTGCCCTTGAATGCAGCGCAGATGTTGTCCGCGGCGGGTCTCGCAGAGTGTCCTTGGATGAACTCGTAGTAGACGATGGGGCGAAGAGTTGCTTTTTCGATCGAAGCCATGGCTGCCAACTAATGGCAGAAGCCGTCTTATATACCCTGAAGGCAGAAGCTTCGAGAACATTCCAGCATATACAAATGCAAAGGCCCGCCCATCATTCCTTTGAACATTTTTTATAAATAGTTTTAGAAAGTCTTGTAAGACTTTCTTTTCAACCCAATATTTAGCGTGCAAGTCCCTGACAAAGAAAACTTGTTGCCAAGATGGACTCAGTGCTGCGTGAAAAAAATCAATACCAAAGGAACCAAGCAACCCCCGGTACATTCATAGCGATGTCACACTACAACGCGCGCACCAGCACGTGCACGGTAAGGAAACGGAAAATTGTTGGAGTTACCAGTGCAAAAACCATCATCAAATCCTTGTAATATTATCATTCAGGATAGTCATGCAACCATGCCTGGAGGGTGGTGTTTTGGTACTATTAACTTCATCGTTTCATAATCGCATGTGGGGCCAATCATATCGAGTCGATCCGCCAAATTATGTAGGATTATATGATAAACCACGTCATTGCAAGTCTCGGGTCATCCCAAATGAATGAAGACAAAGTTTGGTGTTGCAGGCATAAATATATTCGTCAGACTCATTGCCATCGTGTCGAAAAATATTCAATGATTTTCCAACAGAGACACCCGATCAGGTGCGCCGATGAGTGCCCGGTCAGGTAGAGGCGTTCGGCGGATACCCTACCGAAGACGCTCTGCTTGTATGAACTTTCCGGGAGAACCTGAGCAAATATCGCGGATGTGAATATGTCCATCCACTACAGAGAACAACCTGTATCGATCAATCAGAGTACATTTTAAGATTTCCATGTTGAAGGCGTATCGGGGTATCGGGGTGGTTATTCATGCGCGAGGGTACAAGAGTGAAGAGAGGTATAGACGACCATCGGAAACGAGAGATATCACTAGTGTGTGGGGAGAGAAAAAGGTAGTGCTTAGGGCATAGATACACTCGTGAGACCCTTTGCTGTCGACGAGTAAAGAAATATGCGGTGATTTTGCCCGAGATACCCCATCGGCAGCGCCGATGAAAGCCTGGTCAAGTGGAGGCGGGTTGGTGGATATCCTACCGGAAACACTCCGCTTGAATGAACTTTCCCAGAGAATCTTTCCACAGATACCGAACCTGAATGCGTCCATGCATTCCAGTGAACCTCCTCCATCGATCCATGAGAGAACATTTCAAGATTTTCATGTAGAAGGCGGATCAGGGAGGCATTCACACGCGAGCGTACGGGAGGGGGTTCTCACATGCATGTGCATGTGAGAACCCATGTGAGAATTCTGCATGTGATGCGTCTTTATCGCATCGAATGTTGGATGCGAGAAAAACGCATCTCATGGAAGAAAACTTTTTCTCAACGAAAATGCATTAATTTGATTCTGCGTGTATAGGTCAGGTATATTATGCGCTTCTGCCACATTGAACATTTCGTGATGAACTTCAGCCACATCGAAATTTGCCTTGCATGTCCTATTGTGGGAATATAGTGACTTTTGAGCTTAAAGCCCGAATACACGAACCTCATTTAAGGGAGACACCGGAGCTTTTAGCGAACGAGCTCTTTCTCTCCCATAGGAATCCATGTATTCTTAAAGGAATGTTAAATTTCCATAGTTAACAGTCGGATCTCATATAGGCAATACGTGTTGCACCACCAACGCACCAAACAGAATACAAACACCGTATGAAACTGGACTCGAAGAATGAAGTAAGCGATTACATGGGAATCCCTTCGAGATGCACGAGCCACTCGCACGGGTCGGAGGGAAGGTAAAGTGGCGAGGAGGCCATGCACTCAGGCGGTTGTGTGTGAATCCTTCGACTGTCAATGCTTTGCCCCGAGGGTTCCTGGGGGGAAGGAGGGGTGGCTTCCTCGGCACGATGAAGTGGAATACGGAGGTTAACATGTGTCTAGACGATGCGCAGCTACTCAAAGCACCCTTCCGACTCGGCTATAGACGCATTTTGGTTTTTCGAACGCCTTTCAGGCGACCCTGCACGGTCGGGAAGAGAGAGATATAAATCGAAAATCCAGTTGATGTCTTTTTCTCTTGAGAAAAATAAGTCGACACGCGAATATTGAGAAAAGTATTTCATCTCTTATGTGCGATTCACTTCCACTCGCGGTCACCGGCGCGAGGGCTTTTCCCAGTAATATTACCCTGTCGCCGATTTCTTGTCATGGTAGTGGAATAATATTTCTTCCAGAAGACATGAAGCAAGGAGGCGACATTTATGACAATATAAGAATATTCTGCCAATGGAAAGCGTAAAAACCCTCTCATCCATGACAACAACGGATCCCTGAAATAGGTATTGGCTTAGCACCTCAATATTGCTATTTAATCCGTACAGAGATGGCGATAATTCATTGTCTTCACAGATTTACTGCAGCAAGACCAAATGTCAACATTTTCACATCGAGAAATCAAATTCTAGTGGAGGATTTCAAGGGCTGTCGAATTATGTGTCAGGCTTGAAATTACGTGCAAAAGTAATATTAAAGGTCATCTGGTTCTGGTCAAAAGAAAAAGTATCTGTTTATGCAGACATCCACTGGTCGTTTTGTATGTATGTAATACTCACAGTATGCTTGCGAGTCCTTGCAAGTATAGAGTATTTAAATGTAATGAGCAAGATATATCAGATTTGAATACCCGTGAATTGAACTTCAAGGACGAAAAGGATTACATTCTAGACATTGATCTGGACTTCCCCAAGGAGGTACGCTATCGTTTGCAACTGTTACCTCCCGCTCCTGAAGTCATGAAAATGAAGAGAAATGCTGAGCGCGTATAATAAAAAACAGGTCTATGATGGAGATAACCCTCTCTACAAAATACATCTCGGGTGTCAAAATCAAAAGCTAGTGGCGCATCTCATTCCTCACAAACACTACATCGTCCATATCACACTTCAATTGTAACTCGATTTTGGGGTTCGAATTACAAAAACACACTAGATACTCGCGTTTCAGCAAGAGATCTGGTTGAGAGAGACTTCCCTCGTCTTGGCAACTTCCCAAGACGAGGGAAGGCCACTTGCAAGTTTAAGAAAGGATTTAAAGAAATTGTTTTCAAATGCTGTCTATGGAAAGTGTTTAGAACGCGTCCGTTCGAGGAAGAGGATAGTAGTCGCGACGTCAGACAGCTGCAAAAACAAGAGAGGAAGCCAACTTTCAAGGAACTGGCACTCATTGGTGAAAATCTCATTCTTGTCCATCAGATCCCAACCTGAGTCACACGCGATAAACCTCTCTTTTGCAGAATGAGTGTCTTGGACTTGTCAAGAGAACACATGTATACATTTCTGTATTGCACTCTACAAGCGCACCTTTGGTACTCTTCAAAACTGTGCTATCAAGTTACTGATTACTAGCTGACCCAAGGAAGACTTCCACGAACTCTTGGGCAAGAACTCGCGGTTCATTCGTGACCCTAAAACTCAGTGACCCTCTCATCGCTATTAGTAGCAGACCCTCTTTCCCAATTTTTACACGTCCCTATGTATAACACCTAGAGCCCCCTTTCATCCCGCTGAAGGAAGGATGATTTCCTCGTTGGGGAGAGATCTTCCCCCGTTAAATGTATCGCAATCCCAATCCCCACAACCCCGTCCGCTTCGTCCGTAAAGTCCACCTCTGTCACTTTTCATGCAAGCCTATGAGTGAAATATTGGGTTGGAAAAAAAGTCTTCCAACACTCTGAGCAAATTTTTCAAAATGTTATAACTTTATTGAAATGCAATTTGAGTCTACAATATAATGACCATTGTTGTCTATGACATGTTCCCAACGCACGGGTAACTGCTCGGTGCCCTTTGCCCAGAACTCTGGCGATTGCGAAGCGAAGAATCGGCCGACATCATTTTCGAGCTGTGCTTGATCGTCGAAGGGCTTGTCCCGCAGGTGATTCTGGAGGGCCCAGAACAAGTGATAGTCGGAAGGGGCCAAGTCCGGAGAATACGCTGGATGGGGTAAAACTTCCCAGCCCAAGGACCGAAATTGTCAGGCGTGTCATCTTCGCAACATGTGGACGATCGTTGTCATACAGAAGGAGAACTTTGTCGCGTTAGGGACGCTCTTTTTGAATGACGCGAGCCAACTTCTGAAGTTGAGCAGCATAGACGACGGCAGTCACGGTGGTTGTCCTGGACAGCGATGTTTGAAAAAAAAAGTGCCGTGTAGAATTGGACAGAAATGGAAAGGTGAAACTTGGCACACGTATAAGTGACATGATATTACTGAGCTGTGGGAGTATTCATATTCCATGTTGCATCCCCTCTGGGCACAGCGTTAGGGTGGGTCGGCTTTTGCAAACGCTTCTTCACCAGCGAAAAGGGCAAACGTATAATATTGAAACGTTTTGGGCATGTAGTTCACTGAGGATGGATTTCGGTAATAAAGAAATGATTATTTTCGGTTAAAATGGCTAAGGGCACATATTTTGTAAAAGGCGTATTTTCACGAATTTTCTGATCCAGCAAAACAGAGGGCGCGTAAAAGTTAAAAAAAAACTTGTCAAATAAGTTCCTGATGGATAGCTGCATAAAGAAAAAATTCCACTTTTCTAATATATATAGTCAATCGTGACTGCCTGACGCTAATTCAAAAGGGGGAACGTATAAGGCCGAGACTGGGTGGCATGGAGTTCCCTGAGTCTCCATTTAAGGTACTAATGACACCAAAAAATCGACCCCCTGGATGGAAAATCTGTTCCGTAATTGTTTTAGAGGACCTCAAGGAAAGCTTCTGGAGCCCCTCACTGAGGTCCTCAGGTGAACCGCATGGTCAGAAAATAGGGTCAAAGGTCATGCCTGACCCACTCCTCTTCGAAAGCCATTATCTCCTCAACCGCTTCACCAAAATTGCTGAATCCTGCACCATTCTCTTCGTCTTAATTAGATCTTTCAGATGAATGCAAGAATGATTTTATCCGTTCGTTATTACGGGCGTGGTAACGCGAAAAGCAACTTCCTCGAAAACTTTGCACCTCCATAACTTGCGCAAAAATCAATGAATCTGAAAAAGCATATGAGTTTATGCATTTCCTCCTGCTCTATATTTGTGGGAAGTTTCATTAAATTATCTAAGCATATGCTGGCAAGATGTACTTTCAAGAGGCCCACAGTTGTTTCCCCTGCTGTTGTTTGGAGGCCTAAAGTTTGGGATTGAAAGCTACTGAGTGTTCATTAGGACTTTGTTTGTACTCCTAGTTCATTCATTCATTGTGGATATATTCAGGAACTGTGCAAAGGCAGTAATAAGGAGGCACCTTCGATGTGCCTGGGAGATTTGAAGTTTATGACTTGCTAGTCCTGTTGTTATTGTTGCATGCTATTAAAGAGCAATCTTCTGTTTATTAAGACTATTTATTTAAGCCAATTCCATTCAGAAAATCTAAACCTGATACTTAAGTATCAGGTGTGGGCAAAGGCCTACCATAGGAATCACCAAACTTTCACCACCCTCATTGCTGATATTTGTTAATAACTGTGATGGTGTAGAGCCTGAGTAGATTCTTTTCCATTCTTTCCTCAGTAATATTTACCCACGCAACAACCCCATCATCACAATTGGTGGCAGTGGTTTCACTTATATGCTGTCTCTATAAAAATAGATGATTTCACTATAAATTTTGTAGCAACTTGCCATTTGCCCATTCCTAAGCTTTCCTAAGCTCTGACCCAACTCTGGAAGCTATTTTGCCATTGTTTGGTTCTAGGATTCATGTTTTCTGCTTTCTTTTCCTGGGCTAGAGGCTGGGCATTTCCTGCCTGTTGCCATGGGGTGGCTTAGGCTGCGACGAACATCGCAGTTTTCTTCTGTTCAATGTATAGGAAAGCCAGGAATGATTGCAGTTTCATTGCCCATTTTGTGTAATTGCTAATTTTGGCAACTACATTTCGTATCTGCATTCTTTACTCATAAATCTAATCTAATATATATAAACGATCGTGACTGACTGAGAGACTCACGCTAATTCTAACCATGTTCTAGAAGGGTTAGAAATCTGAAACTTGGTACACATNCATGTTCTAGAAGGGTTAGAAATCTGAAACTTGGTACACATGGACCTTTTGGGATGGAAAATTCAGAAAAAATCATACTTTGGAGGTACATCCCCTGGGGGTACACATTTTTCGTAGGGGAGGAATAATCGACCGTCTGGGATTCGATATCTGAAAAGTAAATGTTGTAGGGTGTCCCTAGGGAAGTGCAAAGAGGGGTCGCATAATCACCTCCGACCCATAGTTTGGCCAAAAGTCATTGCCAAAGTTGCCGCTAGATGGCCATTTGATGAGTCGAATTCAAACGAATACAACTTGGAAAGCATTGGCCAGAGGAACCCGCAAATAACGTATTTGGAATGCTAAGACAGTCTACTTTTAAATGAGTATTGAGATTTAAGTATTCTCAAAGGTCAAAGGCCAAAGGGCCATATAGCTGGGAATAGTAGAATTTTTTAGAACAGTATTTCGACCGCCATTCGGGCCACAGATCCACCACAGACAAAAGTATGGATACAATTTTTAAGGACTGACCGAACGAGCTGTACGCCAAATCTTCTGAGCCTTGTACAGAGCATTTTGGAGAAAAGTACCGAAATGTGCTCGAAATTGGGGCAAAAAAGCGCTACTCCGCGTGGTTTGTTCTGTTTTTCTCGGCTTCAAGGCAATAATCGGGAAATGTTCCCTGCTAGATCGGTAGGGAAGAGTCTCTAGATTGCAGGGACGCTAGAATAGTATTTATACCTGCAATGGTTCCTTCGGAAAGCTTATTCATAGTTGTGCACTTTTTTAAGAAAAATCGCCCCGCACAGGCCCTTGACAATACCTTCATCAGAATGCGTCGCCAGACACATGTGGGTGAAAAATCACGCCAGATTTATTGATATATCGATAGATAAGAATATTCGGAAGGAATACATGCAAAAGACACCATGATGTCTACCGGGACTCACACGGAATAAATTACGTTCCTGATGAGGATAAAAATCGCCCCCTTGTCTCTGCCACCGTTTACGCGCTTGCCACAGAATGCGAGCCCTGGCTCATCAAAAGGAAAAATCACAAAATCTTATATGATGGATCGATATATATGATTGCCCGGAGTGCGTGAATGCAATCATCTTTACGATCTGTACTCTGGTTTCCGACTGCTCACCACCACTATACACTCAGAGAAATCGGTAAATAGAGATGAAATACTTTTCTCAATTTTCGCGTTTCAATTTATTTTTCTCAAGAGAAAAAGACATCAACTTTCGATTTTCGATTCATATATCTCTCTTCCCGACCGTGCAGGGTAGCCTGAAAGGCGTTCGAAAAACCAAAATGCGTCTATAGCCGAGTCCGAAGGGTGTTTTGAGTTGCTGCGCATCGTCTAGACACATGTGAACCTCCGTATTCCACTTCATCGTGCCGAGGAAGCCACCCCTCCTTCCCCCATGAACCCTCGGGGCAATGCATTGACAGTCGAAGGATTCACACGCAACCGCCTGAGTGCATGGCCTCTTCGCCACTTCACCTTCCCTCCGACCCGTGCGAGTGGCTCGTGCATCTCGAAGGGATTCCCATGTAATCGCTTACTTCATTCTTCGAGTCCAGTTTCATACGGTGCTTATATTCCGTTTGGTGCATTGGTGGTGCAATACGTATCGCCAATATGAGATCCGGCTGCTAACTATATATATTTAACAGTCCTTTAAGAATACATGGATTCTTACGGGAGAAAAAGAGCTCCTTCGCGAAAAGCCCCGTTGTCTCCCTTAAATGAGGTTCGTGTATTTGGGCTTTAAGCTCAAAAGCCACTATATTCCCACAATAGGACATGCAAGGCAAATTTCGATGTGCCTAAATTTCATCACGAAATGTTCAATGCGGCAGAAGCGCGTGATATACCTGACCTATACACGCAGAATCAAAGTAATGCATTTTCGTCTAGAAAAAAGTTGTCCTCCATATGATGCGTTTTTATCGCATCCAACATTTGATGCGATAAAGACGCATTACATGCAGGACAGATTTTTTCGCCAGAAAAATGCATCGAACTGAGGCACTGAATTTTTGTGTGCATGAGTGGGAGAAATCGCCGGCCAACGAAGCGAGTCAATACTGAATAAAGTCGTTCGTTATTTCTATTTACGGTGGAAGGAGGGCATAGGGTTGATTGTCTGGTTTCTTCTCCCTCCTTCCCCTGTCTGAACAAGCATTCCTTGAGGGGGAATGCTCATCCCTGCTCATTCCATCCGTAGAGGAGGCTTTTCCTTCCTTGCACATGGACTCAGAATCAAGTTGGTTTGGTATAGTGCAAGTACACAAACATGACACAAAGAGTCGTGTTCTGTTGAGTAGAAGAGAAGATCTCCCCGATTTTGCTATTTAACATGGACCTGGGACTTGTTCCTCGCCTCTGCTGAACTTAATTTATATCTAAATATAAATTAAATCGTTACCTAATTTTAAAGTGAACTGAAAGCCTATTCGAGCGAAGCCGAGGGATTCCCTCACCTCTGTTCTGAATGACCGTTCTTAGATTAGATTTGGTTCGATTTAGATCGAGTTTCTCGGTGAACTTAATCCAAACTCGACCTGAAAGGATTGCAAAAGCAACCACTGGAGGCTGCTGTCCCTCATATCAGTGCAAAATTAACGCACGTGTACATAGGGTATTAGAAGGGGGCCGGTAGGATCGAAATCGGAATCACCAGAATCCATGAACTGTGGCCCAATCGAAAGAGCGGCCTTAGGGGTTTCTCACCCCATATTGAGATTTCTTGAGAGGTTAAAACCAATTAACACCAGTGTCGCTGGTCATAAAATATGAATATTCATGCAATTCTCGTGGCCAATGATCTTGCGCTCGAGTATTGAACTGAGTTCTCAGTCATCATCTGAACATTTAGGCGACATTTACACTGGGTCGGGCATGTCAAAAGCGTCCCCCTTCTTAAATGAAGTTAAAGCAAAAGTGTGGGCGAAAGAGAGCCTTTTTACCTTTAGACTTCTTTTAGACCGTATTAATTTTAGATTTGGTTAGCCAGATTTGTAATTGGATACAGACTTCGATGAAGTTTAGCAAAGGCGAGGAACAGGCCCTGGGGAGTCGGGTCGCATAGAATCTCAACTCCCCTCTACCTCAATTGCAAGAACTTCTTCTCTTTTATCTTCCATACAATGAAAGCTTATTTTGGCCTCAAAACAACCTTGATTACATCTTTACTCAAATAAATACTTTTCATAACTTCTAGAAAGAGATTGAATGGGATAGATTGGGACTGGAAATCTCTTTTATCTTCCATACAATGAAAGCTTATTTTGGCCTCAAAACAACCTTGATTACATCTTTACTCAAATAAATACTTTTCATAACTTCTAGAAAGAGATTGAATGGGATAGATTGGGACTGGAAGCCATTTCTCAGGAATATTTGAAGCCAACACTACCTCGTGATGGTATGAAATCAGTAGAACACTAGTGCAACGGTGATACGAGTTGAAACAGCATGAAAACTTACATAGCCGGTAATAGAAGGCCCTTGGAGACGGGATGCAAGGTGTAGAACCCCTCTAGAGAGAGAGAGAGTGAGCCTGGCCAACCAAGGTCAATTTTTTTGACGAATCTGTTTCGCTGACGTTCATGTGCACCATTTTCGCCCCAGCTGCTGCATGAGCCCGGTCCACGTAAAGTATGTAAATTATGCACTGGGTGGCGGACAATAATGCCACGTTATGTTGCTGTGAATAGCTGGAACCGGTGTGAATAAAGTTGTCGCCGGTTCCCATCTCTGAACGACACTCCATTTCCATGGAGTCCATTTTAGGCTGGGAAAATGAAGCACAAATATTGGGGGACTTCATATTGGTCTCGCTAGTGAGGTTACCATGAGAAGAAGCTTTGCCAATTCAGTAAAACTTCTGTGAAGGCCAGGACGACAGTGCTCCAGCTTTTTTTGGCTGGCATTTAAGCAAACGTATAATCTTGATGAATTCAGATCAAGCCGATGATGCTCTGTTGAAAATAACGTTATTTAAAATGTGTCATATGTCTGGAAATCATCTCATTTTGGACTTGGTCTAAAAGACGCCACACTCCAAACAACATGTTTATGTTAATTTTACGTAAAATGAATGTAAATTATTTGTCCATTTTATATCATTTTTACGCGAACCATTGTCAAGAAAATGTCAACATGTTTGCAGAAACGTGACCTCTGTGATACGTAAATGGTGATATAAAGTTAACTTAAATTTTACGTAAAATTGACATTCCCGTTTGCATTCCAAACAGCTTGTTTACATTCATTTTGCGTAAGATTTATGTTAATTTTCCCCTGCCATTCATGCGTACTTAAAGAGTCAATCAGTACTATTGAAGAGAATTGATATACTGAATTTCCTATTCCTTTATGTTCTTCAGAAGTCTAGGGTGTTTGAACGAGTACACATCCTCACCAGCACTCCAGAGTACAAAAGTGACCTACTGGTTCCTCCTAGATGTTCAAAGGAGCTCTCTTCCTTTTAGGATAAAGATGTAATACTTGGAGGGGCTGGGATTCTACTCTTCCCTAATCCCGTGCACTGCTGTAATAAATAGCTTAACTTCAGCATACATTGTAGACTGAAATTGCATTTCAATAAAGTTATAACATATTGAAAAATTTGCACAGAGTCTTGCAAGAATTTCTTTCCAACCCAATATTTCTCTGGCATTTTGCAGCCATGCCATATGCTTTTTTGCTGCTGCTTTTCTGTGCACTTAATGATTTATATTGCCACGCCCTACATGAACTCATGATCTTGTAGTTTCTTGTATATTTAAATGTTCTCTCCGTTGCAATGCATTGATTGCCACCCTTTCTGTCTAAATTAAAAAGCTGCCCAAGGACCTAAGTTATTTTGTTTCCACACTCCTCGGTCTTGTGATTTTGGAATATGAATGGGCTTTTGCCATTCCTCTAGTTACTGATCAAATCACTGAAGTGTAACATATCCCAATATGTACTTAGTTCGTGTCTTATAATCATATGGCCGCGGTACATCTACATAATCCCTGGAAATTCTATCAACCTCTTCAAACTCGCACCCTCAATGCAATTTCTCATCTAATAACCTTCACTCCCGAGGTTTACTTGGAGAGATTTAATTAATAGGCTGGACCATTAGGAATGAGGATTTACTTTGAAATACACAGTAGTATTTTGGCATGATGCGTGATATGATGAGCAGATGATGAGCTTCTTTTGTCTTTTCTGTGCAGATATGGGAATCTGTTTAACATCTGGAAAGTGATAACTCATCGGAATGATTCCTTGATTTATTGTTTCTTTTATTGTATATAATTTTTTTTTCTGCATGATAATACAGTGCATTTTCAGCTTTTGTCCTGCATCCTCACCTCATACAGGAGAACAAAGCATATGATATAATTCAGTAATGTTACTCATGTTACTCATGACTTACCTAATTCCACTCTACACAAACTCTCTTGTTCCATTATGCATTCTAAATGTGCCAAGTTGCTATATTATCAGTGAACAGGAAAGTTCTGACAAACAGGACAAGAGTTGGTCAGTGCATCATCCTTTAGGTAGCCAGGCCTTTATAAGCAAAAGGAAGGGCTTATGAGGGCTCTGTCTTTCTTGCTGATGACTGATCTATGTGTTACTTCATTGAAGTCATTATCACATATGACGTTCAGGGATTTTCAACCAGGATGGGATAATAGTCATATTAGCAGTTTGGGGAATGAACATAAATCTTCATTTTGTTTCATTTTCAATGCTCAAGCGTGTGACTGAAATTCCTGAATGTAACATCAGCTTTTTATAAAGTGGTGAGGTTGGGAACCTTCACGCTAAACTTCCAGATAAACTTATTTATATTGTGGGAATATTTTGAGAAAATATATATTTATTACATTTATGGTTTAGATAATACTGTGGCAACTGAAAGTTGAATGAAATGATGCCTAAGCGTTAACACCCACTCCATCTGGGAGCGTTTTGGCACTGAAGTTTGCCTGACCTCGACATTCCTTGGCTTATCGTGTAGGTAGGCTTTTTTATTATTGCCTAGACTTGGTGATGATTTGCCTTTAACCATTTGCTCCGAGTTTTATGCTAAGCTCCCAATGCGATATTTATTAAAGTGAATGCGGTCCTGAAGCTGTAGATGCAGTGCAATAATCGGAGATGACATAATATAATGAAGCGATTCCGGATTGCCAAGCTCATTCCCATTGTGGATCAAAAGCATACATTAGTAATATATTGATTTCTCTATCGAGGACATGTCATTGATTTCATTAACTTATTTATTTAGCATGTCCTGGAAGATGTAGAAGCTAAGCAATACTCCCTCTAATATGTCAGTTAACAAAGTGATACTTTTTTTGCAGTCGGCTGAGACCTATGCTAAGGCTAAAGCTAAGGGCAGAAGTTTGGCTTTTTGACTAATAGGAGAAACCTCATTATTATTGCTGAGATTCAATCATTGGGGATGCTTGCTGATGCTTCAGCTAGCTTGATTTCCTTCTTAACCCTTGGAACGCCAAGATCGGGTCATTTTTGACCCATTTATATTTCTCGTAACGAATGAGGTTTTTGTTCAGAATAGAAGCTACACATACCTTTTAAAGATATTTATGTATTTATTTCCCAAGTAGATACAAAAAAGAAACGATCCAACGGAACCTTGGAGGACTGGCCATCGGGTCATTTTCACCTGATCTTGGCGTTCCGAGGGTTAATGTCCATAACTTGCTGGCATTTATTTTCAAGAGCTTTAATCACCATACTCTTGGACATGCAGAGTTGAGAATTCTTGCTCCTATTAATTTGTTTGTTGCCAAAAGTAATTTTTCATATGCATTATAAAGATTCTGTAGTTCACATCAAATGGAAATATATAAGGATTTAAAAAGCAGCATCTGATTTTTTAGGAAAGGGAATTCACTTTTGCTTTGAAGATGTACAGAGAGGCTCCATACTTATGCATCTCTTCTGGAATATTCTCGTTTATCTTACTTTGTATTCATTGTTAGAGTCTGTCCAGTAAACCTGGAGAGCTGTTTGCTTACCATATTAATTCAATCTCTCTAAAATTTCTTTGTTGGTGAAATCTGGTTGAATGGAAGAAAGGTCGTCAAGAATGACCAACATATATGCAATTGGAAATGTTCCAAATAACCCAGCAAAATAGTGCTGATTCATTTGAAGTAAATAGGTGTATTTGACTAATATTGTAGAAGTAACGTTGTACAGTAAAAGATCCCAAGTCCCAAAGTCTAGATAATTCCAGTAATTCATTTCTACTGCTCCCTGCTTGGGAGAAATTCATTGAACATGATGGTCTTTAAATGGAAGCCTAATAGTAAAACATATCTGCATGCATGGTTTCTTAGCGAGACTGAAAACTTATTGAATGACCTAGGAATGGATTGTATGGCGATTGTGTGAGGATATTGTTGAAAAGTTTTTCACCAGTGAAATAATTTCTCTTAATTGTTGCACCACTGAATCACATAATGCTTCATTCAATTCTTTGGAAATTGAATATCACATAGTGTAAACATCGTTTCGTCACTTAGGCCGCAGTTTTTAGCCACGCTGATACGGCTCCAATAGGAAGTGGACACCCTGTACACATACAGCACAAGTCGGTCTGGTTACCAAGACATCACAGTAAAGTAACCATGCGTGCTGTTGTTTTTTCTTTCCAATTAGGTAATATTACCGTCTTCTGTAGTGCTGCATGGTACAGCAAGCAATCAGGGGTGGTCATATTACCATTGACACGGTAAAAATTCCTTTCCGACAGCTCACGGATTCGCGAGATTCACCTGAGAAAAGTTCAAATCGGTAACCTCACTAGCCTCTTAATAGAAGTACCATTTGAGACTTATTCTAAGTGGGTACGAATCATGGTTTGCTCACCGTGCTAGGAGAATCCAATTAACTTGCTCTTGTGATTTTACCAGGAAAGCGGCGCAAGCACCGCTGCAGCAGTTTGGAAAATGATTGCAGCATGCTGTGCTAGTTTCCAATTCTG
The DNA here is from genome assembly GCA_905338385.1 of Darwinula stevensoni. Lineage (NCBI taxonomy): Eukaryota > Metazoa > Arthropoda > Ostracoda > Podocopida > Darwinulidae > Darwinula > Darwinula stevensoni. The sequence continues at coordinate 24,583 of CAJPEV010001914.1, forward strand.
AGTCTATCGCAAACGCTTGAGGCAATAAAGGGGGGGGGGGGAGGTATCAATTTCTAAGGGCAATTAACTGCGCTGGATAAGAAACGGGAGGTGTCTTCTCGGGAATTGGAATCCTTTATATCAACAGGCGCGGTTACCTTTCTTACCTTTCTTCAATCACTTTCCATTGCAAAATTCAACTTCCTTGTATTCCTCTCTGAGAGTAAACTCCGAAATTTGGTCTTTGCTGTCTTGACACAGAATCGCTCCAGCAAATTTGAAACTCCATCTCAACAAGATGGAATTTCAAAATTTGTGGAGAGAAATGTGGAGATTGTGGAGAGAAAATGTCACTTATTGAATTTGTGAATTTCATTCTGGTATTTACTCCCCCCCTTGGGTAGCCACTCCTGGGGAGTTTCCGAAAGAAAGCGACCAACAAAAAAGGGGCTGAGCTGTAGCTAACGAAAAAGGAATATTTGTCATTTGTGGTGTACCATTTTGCCATAGAAAAGGAAAATAGCTGTCATTCAATTAGACTGAGGGTGATGACTCCAGACCCGTTCTCGGTGTTGCCAGATATCACACCAGAGATATGTCAGATTCATGAATTCTTGGTCATGAATCCCAAGTCTCATTGTCTGGATTTTTCCCTTTTTAATGAATGAAATATTTTTGCTTGAATTTATGACATGAGCTGAGATGAAAAGGTGGTAAGCAGTGGCTGATCGACGTAATAGGATATGGAGATGCGGAATCCCTAGATACATCCCTGGATAAACATGATGGCGCCCGGATTGTATGTCATTCTTTCTGGAGTCATTCACTCTTCAGAACAAGTCGAGTTGATTCGAGGAACTCTAGATAAGCCTAATGTTCCACTTCCCCACCACTGAAACGGTTTATTAAACGCGAAACAGGCCTCAAATCGGTCTAACGTTAAATGTCCTCTCTGAATTGGTTCGTGAAGGTATGAATAGGCCTGCGATTGCCTTGACGTTACACGTTGCCTTGGGTGGCTATTGCTAGGGAAAGCATCACTGTTTTACTTGAATTCAATCTATGTGCACGCCTCAAATGAGAGCGGTTTTCTCTGCCCATTTGGGTATTCGCTAATTAAGGCAACCATTTTGCCTTACCATACCTATATATATATATATAGATAGTGAAAAGGAAATACCAATGGTGCCTGTCCCACCCAAACCAATCTAGGCAATGGGGGGATCCCTCCCACTACAATTAAAAACTCCTTAGATACGAAGCATCCTGTTTTATGCCCATTGCTTGGGCTGATGTACGCAGATGAGTCCACTTCGTACTTGAATAATAATAATAATAATAATAGAATACATATTAAAGCCCGCCTGCATAGGGGGGGAGTAGATCTCCATCGGGAATACGTTCCCATGGTCACAATGGTGCCAGTCCTACCCAGACCGATCTAGGCATGGGGGAAGGAACCCCGCTCCCGAACCGAAACCTGACAGAGATTGTCTGAGCTATGGGAGATTAGGCTGCAGAGAAGGGGCGAGGCTGAAAGAAGCTAAAAGAGGAAGGACAGTGAAGAAAAATATCCCAGAAACTGTCATGCAGCCTGCGTCGTCAGGGGGGTGAGGCTTCAAGCCTAGCACGACACCCTATCCAGACCGTTTCTGTCGTTAGGCGCTGAAGCTATAAACTTGAAATTACGGAGCAGGAGTTATTATTATTATTATTATTATTATTATTATCATCATCATCATCATCATCATCATCATCATCATCATCATTATTATTATTATTATTATTATTATTATTATTATTATTATTATTGTACGAAGTGGACTCGTCTGCGGCGTACATCAGCCAATGCAATGGGTTGCTCGGCATAAAACAGGAGGCTTCGTATATAAGGAATTTTTAATTGTAGTGGGATGCATTCCCCAATTGCCTAGATTGGTTTGGGTGGGACAGGCACCTGCCGGTATTTCCTTTTCACTATCTATGCGCCTTGGTGGGAAGCAGGCCACTGCCCTACCAGGTAATCGCTTGAAAAGCCGGTCTTTATTAAGCATAGGGCTCAACATTATTATATATACTGTATATATTTTCTTTTTTGTGGCCTCCGTTGCCGTACTTCCCTAGCGAAATTCGGAGCGTACGATTTCGTACATTCTCTTTTCAGTACATTTCCCATTCCCATTTTAGTACATTCCACATTCCCGAAGAGTATATTTCGTACTCTTCGGGAATGTGGCCAGACATTTCTGCTGGAAGAAAAAAGAAAAAGCTCTTGTTATGAAAAAAAAGGTATGATAAGAAGCATGTCGTGGCTGACGGAGTCAAAATCTGAGAGTGTAGGCCTCGTTGAGAAACTAATCCACGTTAAATTTCAACTTCCTTGATTAAGTGTTTTTTTTTGTGAACAGCGAGTGAGTATTGCTGAAAAGTTCAGATTTCTGATCCGATCGTCATCACCTAAGTGCATTGTTCTGATTAACAGTATATGTAATTATAGAAATGAGATTAGTATCATCGTCAAGCTCTTTTTTGAGTGTTCGATGATTTGCGCATTTGAAGTTTACAGGGATGAGGTTGAAAATGTTTACCTTTGACTTGTAACTTCGAATACGCAGTCATATATTTTTATCCAAAACGTGTGTTTTCATTTTTGATTCACCAATTTCGGACTTCCGCGAAGTCACATGCAGCGAACATATAAAGTTGCAGTATGCCACAAAAGAATCCGAATATAATCTCCAGAAAGTCTGGATGGACCTGATTCGTGCAGAAATGTTTAATTTAACCTTTCACTTCAGGTAAAAAGGATCACATGCATTTAAAATGTGAGCAAACCAATACTACTTCTCAGCTTAATGCTTTTGCTGCTCTTCTAAATGCTTTTGTGCAAAATTAAGTGTCTTGAATGAACACTCACTCCGTACGAGCCGATTAGTACTACAGGATTGACGGAAAAACAGTAAACCACTCGAAAATTTTCTTTTACACCAGTCAAGTGGTCACNGAACGAAAAAGACCAAAAACGAATTAAATCAGCTTTTACAGAAAAGATTATCGATTAAGAAATTTTCTGTTGTGGGTTTCACTCAGAAACCCATCATGGAGAATCAAGGGTGCAAAAATCATGCCGAGCATGGCTCTCAGACGAATTTGGCTTCCATGCCTGCAACCTCGTGCAACGAACGTCATGGAGTGCATGTTGCACTCCGCAACCTTTTCCTTTTGGGGAAGAAATCGACAACTTTCGGAGGGTTCCTCCATCTGTTCACTTGCGGGAATGGTCCACCGGATTGCTAGTTCACAGTGTGTTGTGGCAACCCCTGTCCTTATCGCATCCATCTGCACCTTCCCGGAGACACAGCAGCGAAGCAAAAAGGGGTTCGTCATGTAAGTATGAAAATTCCTAGGATTGAAGGTCAAAAGAGACCAGAAAGCACTAGATCGCGGATACAAGCTGCCGAAATGAGATTCTTGCGTCGAGTGGCTGGCGTAACGCGCCGTGATCGGATGCGGAACTCTACCATCCGCGAGAGTCTCCACGTCGAGCAGCTGCTTCCCCTGATCGAGAGGTCTCAGGCCAGGTGGTTCCGACACGTCTGCAGTATGCCCCCTGAGAGGCTCCCAAAAGGAGTCTTCTAGGCCAAGATGACCGGCAAAAGACCTGTCGGTAGACCTCGTACAAGGTGGAGTGATTACATCGCTCGGCTTTGTCACGAGAGGCTAGGCATCCCACCAGCTGAGCTTGAGTCCGTTGCCCAGGATCGAGATCACTGGAGGACGCTCCTGGGGATGCTCGAACCGCGACCCCATTAAATTGGGAAAAGCGGCCTAGAAAATGTATATATTGATATATATTTCTAGATAGTGAAAAAGAAATACTAATGGTGCCTGTCCCACCCAAGCCAATCTAGGCAATGGGGGAATGCATCCCACTACAATTTAAAAATTCCTCAAATAAGAAGCCTCCCGTTTTGCCGAGCAACCCATTGCATTGGCTGAAGTACACAGATGAGTCCAATTCGTACTTGAATAATAATAATAATAATAATAATAATAATAGAATACATATTAAAACCCGCCTGCATTAGGGATATGATCCCATGTCACAATGATGCCAGTCCCACCCAGACCGATCTAGGCATGGGGGAAGGAACCCCGCTCCCGAACCGAAACCTGACAGAGATTGTCTGAGCTATGGGAGATTAGCCTGCAGAGAAGGGGCGAGGCTGAAGGAAGCTAAAAGAGGAAGGACAGTGAAGAAAAATATCCCAGAAACTGTCATGCAGCCTGCGTCGTCAGGGGGTTGAGGCTGCAAGCCTAGCACGACACCTTATCCAGACCGTTTCTGCCGCTAGGCGCTGAAGCTATGAATTTAAATGAGTGGAAGGTAGTACCCAGATTTTCAGAGGCACACCCGGCTTGAATCCCTCTGCCAGCACCACTGGTTAGCCATCAATTGGCTTGACCAACCTTGGAACCGAAATTCATGATGAGACTGGTCCCTAAGGAAAGCAACCCAGCATGGCTTGGAATGACTCAGGCCTATGCCATAAAAAGTAAAAGGGGAAGTTAGCCTGGGAAACGCAGGCCTACAATGAAGGAGGAAGGGGACAACCATGAATTCAGCCAACAGTGTTCTGTGCTGACAGAATGGAGCGATGCCCAGATTGCCTCTGCTAAACTGGGCCTTTGCCTCGAGGCACATTGAGCTAAAGCCACCTAACCCAACCCCTGGCATGCCGGAATCTGATTCACGCATTCCGCGCTGCAAGTCCCGAATGTTTTCCCACGATTTCGTATGTGACATTGTTGTATCTCTGTCCTGGATGCACAAAATGGTGATAGATGATATCCGTTGAGGTGACTCCATTGAAGAATATGAGGAATATGTGCAATACGGTCATTCTATTCCTGGAATGTGAAAACTGGGGTTTCCAGGTTGTAGTGTTTCTCTCGCAGATCAAAGGGAATGGGCGTTTTGGCGAAGTTGGAACAGTTGAAGCGGTGGTAAAATCGATGCCCAAAGGCGGAGCCATGTAAGAACCAATCCTGTTTGGGGGTGTGTTCATATCCTTATTGATGTAGGACGGAGCACACATGCTCTGGTTGAAAAGAAAGTTATTCTTGTGTGGATATCTCCTTTATGCAAATTTTCTTTCTCTAACTAACGTGCAGCAAGTAAGTATTCGCAGTAAAATGCACTAATATTCATACAGGATTCCAAGCAGTAATCGGTCTGGCGTGTTAGCTCCTTTTTTGAATGATTTCTTTCTGAAAAGAACCTTTGCAGGTTCCAGGTTAAACCAATCTCTGCCTACCAAATACTACTCTTAATGCGAAAGAGCCTCATCCATCTAGTAACTTCAGACGATAGCTTTACACTTGCTTTTAATCTGAATAATTTTCCTTAATTTGTCCATCATATTAGGTGTAATTAATGTACACATTCCTTGCGCGCTTGCAGCACATTCTTTGCAGCTACATGGCTTTTGTGACTTCTTACGGTTCAAGTCACTGGCGAGACCTGATATGGCTTGGTTAGAAGAGGCTTGGATTTTTTCTCTCGCGTAAAATTTTTTTCTCAAATTTTTCCTAAAAAATGAGCCAGTCGTGATAACGGAAGACAAGTAAAGACTTCCCGTATTTCCATGTTAAAAGTTAAATGAGGCGATACTTATTTATACATCCACGAAGAGGTCGTGTTTTTGGCATATATAAATTTCACTTTGTGATTTCCTCTTTTGGAGTCAACAGCCGAGCTTTCTGAGAAAACACGATGCCAAAAAGAAATACGTACGTTTGATCGTAACATTTACCCTTTCCATTCTTCATTTTACAGATTTCATGGATTTGATCTTTCAATTAATCCGTTTAAATAGAGGAGAGTGACATACATAAGAGTTATGTTTCCGAACGTAATTATTGGTTTTTGCGGTGTTTGACACATTGACCGTCATGACGAACTGGCATATTGATTTCCCTATTCAGTGACGCGCACCGGGTGCTTCGTGACGGTCAGCGTATTAAGTGATACCGCAAAACAAAAATATTTTTGAGACCTAATTTAGAGTAAGTTGCATATACTTGATTCTGGCTTTTGTGTAGTTTTCTCGCATTCACATCATCTTCTGTCATAAGTTCGGTACAAATAGTTTTTGCCTATGAAGAAAACGAGAATACATTTCCTCAACATATCAGATCATTGAGTTCTCCTCGTGCGTCAGAGTCAGCTTAATGAAAATGCATGCATGAAATATTCAAATCAATTTCAAAAATGAATTTTCTTTGATTGATATATCAGCCTCCCATTACTCCATCTTCATTGATAGGCTGCCTTTTCCTTTTTTCTCTCTCTTGCTCCACCAAAAATTCCTCTGGAATAACTTCCAAAGTCTTGTACCGCCAATATACCAGAGGTAGTGGAATGAAAACGAGACATGAAGCGAATCACCTTTTTACTGGAAATTGATAGCAATGATTTTTACATCATTTCTCAACGTTGTCTCCCCCCTTTTCGATACACTTGCGTCAGCGTTCCACAAGTGCCCTTATTCCAGAGAAGTACTTCGGAGGCTTTCGAATCAACTCTTGCATCGCCTCTAGAACACGCCGACAGCCTCAAACTTTCGTCCGCCAAGCGCCTCTTTTAGGGACCCGAACAATTGAAAGTCACTTGGTGCGAGGTCAGCGCTGTAGGGTGGAGGCTCAAGCACTTCAAAACTGAGCCTCACCATAGTGTCTTTTGTTTTCTGCGGCATATGTGGGTGGGAATTATCATGATGCAGCAGGACTCCTTTCTTCAACAAGCCACGAGGTATAGTTTTGATTAATGGCTGCAGCTTCCTCGCTGAGAAGCGAGGAGAACGTGTGTCAACAGTAGAGCCCTGCTTGAGGAAATCAACAACGATTACCCTTCGCGTGTTCCAGAATACGGTTAACATGATCCCCCCTGCCGATGGCGACGCTTTAAATTTCTTGCTTGCGCCCAAGGGAGCTGGTGTGGCGCCTTTCCATGCTGTATCGTTTCGCTTCAGGTGTGTAATGGTGCACCCATGATTCATTACTCGTGACGATTCTTCCAAGGATGTCATCACCCTCTCTTTCGAAACGGGACGGTAATGACTGAGCAGCAATGAGTCTTTGCAACTTCAACTCTTCGGTTAACTGAAGCGGGAACCAGCGAGCACTGACTTTCCGAAAGCCAAGCTCCCTGTGGACAATGGGATAACCGAACCATGACTCATGTCAACTAGGGAAGCGATTTCATTGATGGTGATTCCCCAATATCTCCGTACAAAGGCTTCCACTTCCTCGATCCTCCCAGGAATAACCACACGATGAGCTCGTTCCGGCCGCAGGGCATCGGCGACAATTGTTTCCCGGTTTTATTTTTACTTGTTGACCCCCTTTATACTTTTGACCCGGCAATACCATAATTTCCGTACACTGTAGTCTTCTGTGAATTTCGTTGCCATTCGCACCTTCTGAAACCAAAACCCGTATCGCTGCCAGAAGCCCTGCCTTCCTGCATTTCGCTATCAAGGCTACCAAGGCTCAGTCCTGGCGCCGACTCTCTTCAATATCTTCACAAACAATCTACCTGAGACAATCTCCAGAAAGTTCATATATGCCGATGACATCTGCTTAGCCATTAGGAGCCAGAAATTCAACAGGATTGAGGAAAGTCTGAACAGCGACATGTCTGAGATTGCTGCCTATTGCAAGAAATGGAGGCTAAAACCAAGTGTGAGCAAGACTGTCTCAAGTTGTTTTCACCTCCACCACGCCCAGAGCTCCCTTCCACTCAAGATCTTTATGAATGGGCAGAAACTGGCTCATGACCCCAAGCCAGTTTACCTGGGTGTTACCCTAGACAGGACACTCACCTTCAAAGACCACCTGACAAAGACTGCACAGAAAGTTAAAAGTCGGAACTCGCTCCTCGGCAAGTTGGCAGGCTCTACATGGGGTGCAAATGCCCAGACACTGCACAGCTCTGGGTTGGCACTCTGTTACTCGACCGGAGAGTACTGCGCCCCCGTTTGGCTGAACTCTGCACATGTCAAGCAGGTAGATACACAGCTAAACCAGACCATGCGGACGATCACTGGGTGCATGAGACCCACCAATCTGGCATGGCTCCCCGTTCTTGCCAACATTCCCCCTCCCAACATCCGACGCGAAGAGGCACTGCGCAAGCTGCTATTCCGACTGAAACAGATGCCCCAACTCCCAATCCATGATGACATCTGGAACCCCCCCACCCTGAGATTGACCTCTAGACATCCCATCTGGACGCAGCACTACATCCAGGAACTCTCAGCAGCTCCCTCCACTGCGGACAGATGGCGCTCAAAATGGGAAAGAGCCAGCCCCAAGAACTCCTACCTGATCACCAACCCGGAGGACCGCGTTCCTGGGTTCAACCTACCTCGACACCTATGGACAAACATCAACCGTTTTCGCTGCGATATGACCCGTTGCGCGGACACAGACTACAAGTGGGGCCTCCTTGACAACCCACACTGCTGCTGTGGTGCGGTCGAGGAGCCTGCCCATATACTGGCCGGTTGTGCAGTCCGTGAGGGCCTTCCTGGTGGCCTTACGAAACTGCACAGTGCGGACCCTGAAGCAATCGCCTGGCTTCGTGCCAATTGCTGACCCGTCCTTGTGTTTTTCTGTGTCTCACTTTTTGTGCCCTTTGTATCTGTCTGGCCTTGATTGTGCTGTATTTTTCTAGTCCTATATGCATTCGCAATATAATATATTTCAGTAGCACATTTCGACCCTTTTGATTTTATGATTTTGCTTAATATTCGTACTACTGATAAATATGGTATGACAACAAATCTCCCTGGCTATTATACACTCTTAGAAAAAGGGGAGCGATTTTTCTCGAAAAAGAGAGTAAAACAGAAAAATCCAGTTTCACCCCCTTTCACCCTGGGAAAGGAGTGAATTTACTCCATCACCAAGGAGTAAAATTTCTCTTCTCCTCCGTGAGTAAAAACGCTCCCATCAGAAAGTGATAGGGTTGTCACGCAACTATGAAAATTCATATATATACTGTGTGCGCTTTCGCTCTCGTACAGGCGTTGACCTACCTCTGACTGTACTGATTACAGCACACGTCAGAGAGTGGACCACATCGTATAAGTTCCGTAGAATGTCCAGGGTATCAGTCCCTTATTACCTCATTTACTTGAGGTATGATTGAATGAAGTTCACGGAGACTCTCTGTATATTCTATGCCTCCTATGAGGATAAAAGCTAACTTGTTCCAAAAGAGTTCTCAATAGGAATATGAGCTTATTTATGGACTAGACTCTATGAATATATTTTGAATATGTGGGTAACAAATGATTAAATGTCCGTGTTTATTGATTCCTATAATGAGACTATGCGAGGCATATGACAAGGTACTAAACAATCCTGCGAGAGACGATTCCAGGGAAAGAGGGAAGGGATCGTTTGTGTACTGTGCGAAAAGCGAGACCCTTATCTCCATCTAGTGGCCCGGCGAAAAACCTCAAGGTGTTCGCTTCAATACGAGCGATGAGGGAGCAATTGGTGAGTAATAAGAGAGTAAATTCGAAAAGCTCACGGTGTGCTCACTTCTTACTCCCCAAACGCTCGGAATTTTCTAAGAGTGTATATGTACTCAAACTTGGAAGAAACGAAACCGTCTAGTTGCCGAAGTACACAGAAACAATGAAAAAGAAAATACGGCTGATAGCTACAACTGACAAGAGAATACAGTGATAATTAAAGTTAATACATAGACTCCCATGGATAGACTCCCAGCCAATAACCTACTATCTCACTTAGTGATAGACACACTATAGTTAACTCATGACTGCGCTGATAGACCTATAAGGAACACCTCCTATCGCAACAGGGTGGGGTAAGGGGTTAAACGCGCGCATGAGTCACATTCCTATATACCCATCTTCAACGTGAAATAAATGAAGTACCTCAGCGCTTTATGGTCAGTGTTCGAACTATTGAACATGACTTTCCTGAATATGTTCATATTAGTTTTCCTTGATATTCATATTCAAGAAAACTAAACTATTCGGAAAAAGAACACCCTCAAAAGATCCAATCTCTAGGAAATTTGATGGAATCGAGTAAAGGGGAGTGCCCCAAACCCCATTGTACCATAGCAAGACGCGAAGCACGTGGATTTCAGAATAGCAGTAGGTTATTCAGTTTACCTCTGTTCGAGTGCACTTCACGCAACCTCTTCTGGATGGTTGTCTTCAATGCACAACAGCTGAGCGTGCCGGGACATCTGTAAAGTTCCGTAAACTCATGCTGGCCGTTGCTACTGCATCTAATGGAGAGATCAAATGGCATGCATTTCCAATGGGAGCTTCGCAATTTGGGGAGTCTGAAGAAGTTGATAAGTGTCCTGGTTTGTTACTATCTGGGACAATCTCTGTCCTACAACAAAATGCATCTGTTTCCTCGCACTTTGTTCCAGACTTGACAGTACCAGACAAACACGAATCAATCTCGTCCCAGGAAACGCATTTGTCAATACAAGGAGGCAACGAAGGTGTCAGAGAGAAAGTTTCGATGAGGCAGCATATTCTGCTCTCGTAGCATGACGTATTTTGGATTTCCGTCCCAGGCTTGCAAAGGTTAGATATACCATGATCAAGGCATCTGTGGGTTGAGGGGCATGCTCGATTCTTAGTGTTAGTAGGCATTGATAACGGAGAGAACCGGCAACAAAGCTGATTTTTCTCCGGGCAGTTATAGGGTGTAACACTCCCTTCATCGCACAAGGGACTATATTCTTTTCCTAAACACATATAACCACTGGAGTTGGGGCACATTCGATTTGCCGGCGTTATCGTAGTTGCTCTTGTAGTTGCTGTTGTTGTTGCTGTCGTTTTTGCTGTTGTTAATGCACTTGTTACTCCTGCACTTTTCCCAAGGTCAGTAATCTCACAGTGACCAGTCAGGGGGTCGCAGTTAGGAGCCTCGAGTTTCGAGGCGGATTCAAAAGATGAAATTCCATGTCCATCCGATGCGCCCTTCAACTCGCAGCAGTATTCCCCCGTTTCCCGGCATACCGTTCCATCTTTGGCAGTCCCTGGCACACATAACGTAATATTGGCCCATGATACGCATGTGTTATTACAAGGTGGTGCAGATGACTGCGAGGAAGTTTGTATTATGCAGCAGACTTCATTGTCACGACAAGATGTGTTCGAAATTTTCGTTTCCGGTCTGCAGAGAGATTCTGCCCTTAGACAGGAATGGGTAGTTGGGCATGATCGTTCCTTTCCATCATCTGGAGCGATCCAACAACAGGTTTGTGTAGCCTGGGGACAAGAATATGGTAATTTTACACTACAACGATTGGGCGTAGCGAGAAATTGCTCATCTCTACAAGAAAATTCTTTAGGGCACTGGATATCCGACAGGCTTGCACTTGTTGCTGAACTGTTTGTTGATATATAAGGCTGACAACATATCTCCTCGGGTCGACAGTTGCTGACTTTCGAGAACACCGTCCCTGGCTTGCAGAGGGGCAATAGTCCGCTACTGATGCAATTATAAGGGCAGTGACGACAGGCTCTCAATGAACTCGAATCAAGGTCAGTAAATTCGGTTCCATTTTGACACATCCCACGAATGCTCCTAAGGAGTTTTTGATCAAGCCAAGCTAACGAACAATCGCACAAAGAAAATAACTACAAATCCAGGAAATTCTCACTGGGCCTTTGCTCTGTGACTTTTGGTATATTCTGAATAATAGTGATTTTATTCCAGTTAACGTTATACGTTATACAGGGCTCTAGTGACTCAATTCCATTTCGGGGCCTATATATAGTAAACAAGCACAAATGTTGCTGGCCAGGGATGAGTATCCATGTAATTCACTTGTATTGGAAGGGATCCGCTGAAATGCATAATAAAGTAAGCTCGTTCTCATAAAATCCCATGAAAGCGGTAAGTTTGGGTTGGAAGCAAGAAACGGGAATGGATTAAATCGTTCAGGAGAAATCTTAGACTAGAATTGCGCGTGGAAAATGTTGATTTGCAATCTGTATGTTGACAAACGCGTTATGGAGGTTTTATGAGTTCACGCTCTGGACTCCTAGGTCACAACGAAAGTAATACATGCGTTAGGTGGAAGGGACGTAAGGAAACCTCGACATAAAACCTGAGAGGTGAATGAGTCGTGAGAAATTGGACCACTTGTCCTTCCCTATGACTAAAGACTTATTGAATTTGATTACCTTTTCACATCAATTTTTATTCCCTATTACCCATTGGGATGAGGAGAGAAGCGGGCCAAGGGGGGTTTTGTCTTCCATCCCCCCCATAGATAATAAGTCGATGGAAATGAAGCAAACTGGTGATTAACTGATAAGAAATTCCCTTTACACGAAAAAAATTGAGGCAGAGAAGGAGAACGAAATGTATAGGAAGTTGCAAGCTCTACCTCTACAATGAAACAACCCTTAAACATTCAAAGGCTGTAAAGGCCCTTTCAAGATTCAATTTGAGCTGCGAAATGTTTCATATCATGCAGGATACAAAAAGACCTAACACAGTCGAAAAACAACTATCACCTAGCTAATCACTCAGAGTTTTTTGCCAGTTCATACCAAAATTCACATAATATTTAGATTGGGAATCTGGATAAGAGAGCATACCTGTGATAGCTCCCGGATCCAGTCTTGAGATATAGTTTAAGGATAGCAATACCTTCCTCAAGTTCTTGCTTCGGAAGGCTAATGCCCCAGTGGAAAGTGTGGGGCCCAAACGGCACCCACCACAGTGAAACGTCTCGAGACTCCCAAGGCTCTTGATGACTGGAGTTGGCAGCTTCATGATGGGATTCCAATCTGTATTATAGGAATCACCCTCGTGAGATTTTGTTATAATTTGTGTGAAACATGTACCCATATTGTGCAACTAAAGTCCGTAAATATCACAGTCTTTTCTGAATTTCGCAATTCCATCTTGAGTTTCGCAATTCATTCGTGTTTTCTTTAAATGCATTGTGAGGGATTGCCTGTGTCATGGGTTACCTCGGTATCCTGAAGACGAATACTGCCATTTGGTTTGATAAATTCAAGAGAGAAAAATGTGTGCGAGGAAAATTTGGAAAATTTTCAGTCTGGGTCCAAGTGAATCAGTTCCTGATGAAGGCAATGATCATGAAGGCAATTCATAAGAGGTTTCATCGGCGGGCCTATGAAAACCTAGATATGCTGAAATAGGCCATTAGAGATGCATTCGCCACACAGTAGGACGAGAGATGACAGAAAGAATTTTGTTGCCATTCAAAGCGAGACTGCACCAAGTCATTGACAATTATGAAAGTCATATTGAACACTGCTGATTTGGCAGCTTTCATTTGTAGGGATGTAACCTTGTTCAATTTTTTTTATGAATGCTAAAATTTTCCATAACCAAAATGAATTGAATTGGCTATCGTTTTGAGTCCGAATTGATTGAAATCGGATATGTACTTACTGAGTAATGAGCTTTTATTTTTGCAGCGACAATTGTGGACCACTTTGTATATGTAATGAAAAAGAACCTAAAGATGCGTTAATACCGAAAATGCAGTGAGAATTTCATTAAAGTATTGAACGAGTCACATTGGGAGCAAGTCCGAATGCAGGACGCCCTCGAAAACATTCCGAATATGAGGATACAAACCTAACTTACAGACTCACCCATTATGAATATCCTCAAGTTCGGCGTCTCCCATTCCTCTTCCTCCTTTCTGGAAATTTCATTCGATTGAATGTAGAGTATCTGAAGTCCAGGGCTCCTAAGGGTTGGGACCGAGGTCAACAGATTGCTCAATAGCTGTAGCTCTGTGAGATGGTGCAACCAAGGAAGAATATAGAAGGGAAACTCCTTGAGGCGGCTGAACCAAATTTTCAGCGTTGCAAGCGAATCCTTCGATGATAAGATGGCCGACGGATGAACGCTCTCCACATTAGTTGAGTAAACCTCTATATTCTGGAAATCGAGTTTCCCGAACACTCTATCTGGAAGCTCCGTCACTGCTTTGTTATTCCTTAGAATAAAACGCCTGTAAGAAAATGAAGGAGGAAAATGATGGTGATTCGGTTTAAATTTAATGTTTAATTCTTTTTTTCATACTTACTTTTTTAAATGTATTATTTCTGAGATCCCCTGTATCCTGGAAAGGTATTTGGGTGTTTCAGATTACTTACCGTGAGTTTCATGAAAAATAATTTTACAAAGTGAAAATGTAAATGTAATTTACTTCTTTTTCTGCAGCATAAAGCTGCATCCGACGCTTCATGGCAATCTTTCAAAGTATCGGGAGTCATATGTTATTCAGGCATTGCATATTTCTGGTAAAATGCGCCATACGTAGCATTAACTAAGAACTAGGAATCCGATCTCGAGTTCTAGAATCACTTCTGGTAATGCTCTGGACTTTGTCGCCTGACGAGAACTGATTTCAGCCACCAATAAGAAATTCCGAGTTTCACCATTCCTGAAGGTATGGAGATCTAAGCCCTTTCCTAGGGTAATCTTCAGCTGGAAGGGCAGCAGGAGGCTGTGGGAAAAATGTGTAACACTCACGAAAGTGGAGAGGAAGGCCAGGAGTCTCCGTTGAATGCCTTCCAGATCTTCGCGCTCGTTGTGGCGTTTGAGCAATCCACGCTAACTTCCCCGTCATAATATTTCAAACAGATACAGGGCAATATGTCTCGAGTGGGACATGCCTTCTCTCTTGTCCCAGATGCCAACGAGAGGAGAGACAGCCAGAAGAATCTCATGGATCCCATCAGAGGAGACTTCTTGAGCTATCCACAACCAATAAATATAGACTTGAGTAAGTGAGTGACTGACACTAATTCTGACCGTACTCTAAATATGATTAATTGCTGGAGCTTCGTTCACGTTTAGCTTAGATTGCTGACTCCTGAGAATTCCAATTTTGAGGAATATGCCCCTGAGGGCCCATTTCAGGGGAACTCATTTTGTTTGCCTACGCCAAACCCAGGGAGGGACGATTACCTACGTAGGCTCAGGCAATTCTCGTAAGAAAATGATGGGTTAGGAAAGCCAAGGGCACATATGCCATCCATACATGAATCACACCTCCAACTACTGGTACATCTACACTACGACTACAAGTAACTTGGGAGTAAAAGATCCCGAATATGCTTTTTAAATATGAGCCGCTTCGGACATAAGACGAGGTCTTGTTCTCATTAATATAGGCATAGTTCTACAACCATGAGGAGAAGCGTGTGACACTGTAGACTAGTTTCTTATGGCTACGTGTCTCTTGTGTTTGTTTTTCCCATATTATGTAAGCCTCTCCTGAAGTTTAAAGGAATGGGCTTATCTTCGCCTAGTTCGCGAATTCATTGCCGTAAAACTAATTCCACAGTTGAAGATCTTTTCGCATGAACTGGACCTACTGAACCTCATGGCACTGACATAATCCTCCGCACTATGAATTTAGCTCTCTGCATTTCCTAGTTTTAATGAAGCAAAAATTTGCACCGGAAAATCTTGAAACTTGAACCCTGAGGCGATGCATATTGAAGATATTATTAATATTATTATCTTGTGAAATACATAATTGCTAAAATTCTTCTTTAATTTTTCTCCTAGAAAAATAAAAAGTAGCAATTTTTTCATTTTATTTCCAAAAAATAAAAACCTATAAATACTTCCCCCGATCACAAGCTTCATTTTTTAAATGTTTTATCTTGAGGAAGCTGCGTTCTAAATATTAGCTTTGCATGTGCCACAGTGCTGTTTGAGCGAAATTTTTTTGGAAATAGGCTCCCCAACAAAATTCCACGGGGGGGGAACCTCAAAAGCAATACCAGCAATATTTACCTACTAGCGAGTTTGTGTGCCCTTCGGGCAAACAAACTCGCTATGGTCGCGCCTTCGGCGCTCCATTACCTTGGATAGTGATTAATTCATTTATTGGAGAGTGATTAATTCATTCATACTTTACGAAATGGCAAACACGTATTTAAAGTACGTCCCATTGGAATATGTGACATATGGGGACGAAAGTGTTCATTTTTATCAAAATCAGTACTTCTATTATTTCTACTGTGCCTAACTTGAAATCTTTTCATGTGTCCCTTTTTGTAAGGGTGCAGAATGCATTTTGCAATACCTCCTTCCAATAATCTACGCTAAGGGAACATATTTCAAAAGTAGGATTTTCCCTCTACTCAGCCACCAAACAGGCACTTCTGAGGGATTTTTAAATTTTCTGTTTCTGTTTCGTTGGATCAAAAACAAATTCAGGAAAATGGGACTAAAAAATGCCCTGATGGGTTTTAACGAAATTTTTTTTTCTTCTGAGGTGTAGACTCAGGGAACTCCATGCCACCCAGTTTCAGCCTCATGTTTCCTAATTTTGCTTGCGGGAAAAAAAATTGTATTTGGAAAAGCGACACACCCATGAGATGTGCTCTGAGGAGACGCAAACCAAAAGTTGAATTTCTCCTTGAATCAACATCATGTCCGTTATGCGTGCGCCGACTTCTACTTTTCTTTTTCTGACCGATTCGCTGGGATATAAAAAATTCTGTGAAATCGTTACGTCCCCAGAAATATGCCCCCAAAATATTTTGAAAACTTGACATTTGACATTTGAACACAATGCGTCAGCAGTCCCGTTCTTGCCAAGTTTCACCTTTCTATATCTCTGTGTTTCAATGAAGCAAAGAAAACTATTTGAAAATTTGAAAATATGTTTCCCGAAAAGGTGCGCCTCTATGACATGTATCACCAAAGTTGAATTTTTCCTGAACTCAGCATGCGAATAGCGACTTATGTCAGTCAGCTACTCACGGTCCTCTATATATAATAAAGGTGGAATTTTTCCTTTACTCACCCATTCATGAAGTTCTTTTTTTGGCAAGTTTAAACTTTATAGCGCCCTCTGTTTTGCTGGATGGAGAAAATGCGCCTTTTGCAATATATGTGCCTTTAGGCGTTTTAACCGAAAAGGATATTTTTTAAAACTGAAATCAATGTCAACCAACCGAAATTAAAACCATACTACATGCCCACAAACTTTCAACCTTACACGTTTGCCCTTTTCGCGGGTGAAAATATATATTTGGAAAAGCCGAAGCCCCCAAAAAGCTATTGCAGGAGGGGATGTACCATGAAAGCTGAATACTCCCTCAACTCAAGAATATTATGTCACTTGTGCGTGGGCCAAGTTTCACCTTCGATTTCTGTCCAATTCGCCATAACAATTTTTTTTAAACATCCCCCCTCGAAAAAATTATTCAAGGGATGTATCGAGACTTAACATTTTTCTTTAACTCCTTGTCTCAGTAGTCACATTCATGAAAAGTTTCGCCTTTCCATTTTCACCAGTTTAACTGATGCAAAAAAAATACTTGAAAATATCTCCCTTTCAAATCTGTGCCCCCTGGGCATTTACTTCCAAAGTCTACATTTTTCTGCATTCAGCATCCCAATAGGTAGTTATGTACCAAGTTTCATCTTTCGACACCAGATCAATACGCAAAGGCAAAAAATATTACGTGAATGCGTCGGCCCCTAAAAATAGGCCCCCAGAGGGCATAGGTATTAAATTTAACATTTTTCCGTACTCATCGTCTCGATAGGCACGTCCAAGCCAAGTTTCAGCTTTCTGGGTCTCTCCATTTAACTCGAGCAAAAACATTGTTACGGAGGGGGAATGAGTAACAGGAGTTGGAAGACATGAGAGGTCAAAAGGAGGGCAAGTGGCGGCGTAGAATTGAACCCAGGCCTCCTGATTGTCAGTCTGGTGTGCTACCACTACACCACCTAACCTAGAACATTCGTTAACTTTCTCGATGCCATCCTAATCTGTCAAGATATGTATCTTTAAAAATTTCTCCCCCAAAATGTGTACCCCCCATGCACCTCCAAAGTCGGATTTTTTCTGAACTCTGCACCCCAGTAGGTAAATGTGTACCAAGTTTCAGATTTCTAACTTTTCTAAAACATGGTTAGAATTAGCGTCAGTCACGATCGTCTATATCTAAATTCGCCATGACAAATTTTTTTTCATAACCTGAACAAAATTCCCCCAGGGGATGTATCGAAACAATTTTTTTTTAACTCCTAGTCTGTTGCCATATTCATGCAAAGTTTCAGCTTTCCATGTTAATCAGTTTAACTGATGCAAAAAAATTAGTTGAAAACATCTCCTTTTGAAATTTGTGCCCCCAGGGCATTTACTTCCAAAGTCTGAAGTTTTCTACAGCATTCCAATAGGTAGCTATGTACCAAGTTTCATCTGTCCACAATAGTTTAATACGCAAGGACAAAGAAAACGTCGGCTCATAAAAATATGCCCCCAGCGCATGGATCTGAAACGTTGCGTTTTTCCTGAAGTCAACGTCTCGGTAACCGCGTCCATGCCAAGTTTCAGCTTTCCATGTCTCTCCGTTTTACTCAAGCAAAAATAATGTTATGGAGGGGAATGAGTAACGGGACATGGAAGGCAAAAAAAGGCAAAAGAAAGCCTAGGCATGGCCAGGAATTGAACACGGACCTTCTGATTGCATGTCATATATGCTACCGCTACACCAGGGTACACATCGTAAGTTAACTCTCTCAGTGACATCCTCATCTGTCACAAAATATATTCAAGAAAAAGGTTTCCCTCCAAAATTTGTACCCCCAGAGCATGTACCTCCAAAGTCGGATTTTTTCTGAACTCTGCATCCCAAAAGGTACATTTATACCAAGTTTCAGATTTCTAACCCTTCTAGAACATGGCTAGAATTAGCGTCAGTCAGACAGTCAGTCAGTCGGTCACGATCGTCCATATATATTGGACTAGCGAGTTTCTTTGTCCTTCGGGCAAACAAACTCGCTATGGACGCGCCTTCGGCGCTCTGCGATCTAAGGCATCCGTTTTCGATGCTCATCCCTACTAATGCGGTCAAACTCCTTTGTTCATGGGTTAAATTCTCACACCTTTAAAGTAAAGGTGTCAAAGAACATATTCTTAAGTAGCGAGTTTGTTTGCCCGAAGGGCAAACAAACTCGCTATGGTTGCGCCTTCGGCGCTGCAATACCTTGGATAGCGATTAATTCATTTATTCTTTGCGAAATGGCAAACGCGTACTTAAAGTACATCCCATTGGAGTACGTGACATATGGGGACGAAAGTCTTGATTTTTATCAAAATTATTACTTCTATTATTTCTAGTGTGCCTAACATGAAATTCTTTCATGCGTCCCTTTTTGTAAGGGTGGAGAATATATTTTGCAATACTTCCCCCCTATAATCTACGCTCATGAGGCATATTTCAAAAAATGATTTTTCCCTGTACTCAGCCATCAAACAGGTACATCTGAGGGAATTTTAAATTTTCTGTTTCTGTTTCGTTGGATCGAAAAATAATTCACGAAAATGGAACTTAAAAAAAGTGTCCTGATTTTTTTTAATGAAATTTTTTTTTATTATGTCTGAAATATAGACTCAGGGAACTCCATGCCACCGAGTTTCAGCCTCATACGTTTTCCCCCCAAAAATATTTTGGAAAACTGACATTTGACATTTGAGCTGAGTGCTTCACCAGTCACGTTCTTGCCATGTCACAGCATTCCATGGGTCTCCGTTTGATTGAAGCAAAGAGAACTATTTGAAAATATGTTCCCGAAAAGATGTGCCCCTATGGCGTGTATCACCAAAGTATAATTTTTTCTGAACTCAGCATGTGAATAGCTACTTATGTCAGTCAGCTACTCACGATCATCTATATATAAAATGAAGGTAGAATTGTTTCTTTACTCAGCTATTCATCAGGTACTTCTTCGCCAAGATTAAACTTTCTAGCACCCTCTGTTTTGGTGGATCAGAAAATTAATGAAAATTTGCAAAATATGTGCCCTCAGGCGTTTTCACCGAAAAGTACCATTTCTATCGAAATAAAACCTCAGTGAACACTGCCCACAAAGTTTCAATATTATACGTTTGCCCTTTTCGCTGTTGAAAAATCATGTTTGGAAAAGCCGACCCACCCAAAAGTTATGCCAGGAGGGGATGCACAATGAAAGCTGAATACTCCCTCAATTCAATAATATCACGTCACTTATACGTGTGCCAAGTTTCACCTTTCCATTTCTGTCCAATTCGCTATGACAATTTCTTCTTTTTTTAAACATCGCCCCTCGTGAACTTTTCCCCCGGGGATGTATCAAGACTTAACATTTTCTTTAACTCCTCGTCTCAGTAGCCACATTCATGCAAAGTTTCAGCTTTCCATGTCCATCGGTTTAACTAATGCAAAAAAATTATGTGAAAACATCTCCCTTTGAAATTCATGCCCCCAGGGCATTTCATTCCAAAGTTTGAATTTTTCTGCAGGCAGCATCCCGGTAGGTAA
Organism: Darwinula stevensoni; assembly: GCA_905338385.1. NCBI lineage: Eukaryota > Metazoa > Arthropoda > Ostracoda > Podocopida > Darwinulidae > Darwinula > Darwinula stevensoni. The sequence goes on from CAJPEV010001914.1 coordinate 44,961, forward strand.
TTGTGTACCAAGTTTCATCTTTCCACACTAGCTCAATACACCACGACAAAAAAAAATACTTGAAATCGTTGGCCCCCAAAAATATGCCCCCAGGGGCATGGATATAAAATTTGGCATTTTTGCTGAACTCATCATGTCGGCAGGCACGTCCATTCCACGTTTCAGCTTTCCATGTCTCTATGTTTTATTCAAGCAACGGGACATGGAAGGCAAGAGAAGCGAAAAAAGGCAAATAATAGCCAGGAATTGAACCCTGGTTTTACGATTACCGGTCCGAAGTACTACCACTACACCACCGAAACGCAGACACTCTGTGGTAGCTTTCGATGACATCCTTATCCATCACGATGTATATTTAAAAAAAACTTCTACCCCCAAGGATGATGAAACCATATATTTTCGAGTTCTCGTCGTTTGAGTTCATTGGTCATTCCCTTTCTGTTCAGATCGGGTTTGGGAAGAGGATCATTCGGAATTCGTGCTCTGTTAGGGATTCATTCAGTAATATCTTTTTTCAAAGAGGCAAGAACGTATTAAAAGTAGATGCCTGTCGAAATGTGGCATCAGGTATCAGATGAAAGAAGGGAGATGTTTCACATCCTCAAAGTCCCCTAATTTCACTTAACAACAATTTTAAGTGAGTTACCTCATGGGATTCTTGAGGGATAAGGCTTGCATTTCAGACTCCCATGCTTAGGAGCTGTAATAGATTGTGTTATGTCATCAGAGGACCTTCAATTGCATGTAAGCAAATTTTCAACAAGTTGCGCCTAGTAACATGCAACTGAGACATATCTTTCCAATTTAAACTCTGACACACTGAATTGAATATTATGTTGAGGTATGCACAGACCGACCGACTTGGTTGGCTTTCAAGTTTCATGCTGGGTGGATGCGTATACGCCATCAGCTCTCTAGCCTCATTCTGTCAGCGCTGGGCGCGATAACGGCCTTAACCCCTTGAACACACATGACGCACCCATATGTCATGGAGACATAAAATAACATATGAATAAATTAAGGGATTGCCTTTAATTTTCAGTTCCTTGATTCCTTGGTGACAATATACATAAAGGAGTCATGAATTCAAATTAACTGCCTTCAAGTTTGGATGTTGTTGATGTTGTTACAGCATCCGTTAAACCTTTCCCAGTTACACGTAGCATGTTTTGGCCTCCTTGGATTCCATGAATTACCACTTAGTCATAATTTCTCCTGCTGAAGACTTGTGTTGCAATTATGAATGGAAGACTGTGGTTAGATGCACTAGTTAACTAGTTAACTAGTGTTCCTATTTCTAAATCTTCCAATGCAATGCTTTGACCAATTCAGCTAGGAGAGAATTTGGGTGAAACATATTTCTCTGTGTAAAAGAGGAGGATATTTCTCTGGTCAGGTTCTAAAAAGCATTGTCGCCCTTAATCCTTGCTTCATTCCAAAGAAGAGCTTCTAAGCTGTCCTAACAAGGATTCAAGAGGAGCTATGAAGAATCAAATGTAACATCTTGAGTCTTTTTCATCACCTGATAGCGATTGCATCTTCTCAGGATAGTTTGAAAAGCATATACCCACATCAACTATGAATCACTCACCATTTCAGTTTCTGATTGCCTGAACTTGGAGTCTGAGAACAGTGACTCTAGTCTGGCTCTCTCCAAACTTGGCAATCCTGTCAGAGCTTATGCAGGAAACTCAAGATTCTCTGGGAAAGGCCTCATAACCCCATCTCCAGAGTTCCCAAGCCATAAGGGCTAGGTCTAATGAAGTAACAAATCACTGGCTATCATTGAAAACAACCTATTTAAGGAGAATGTAAACATTAGCTTTTAGTTTTAACTTATGTCTAAAACTTTTATGTTCTTATGGCTATATACGAGTATGATATGGGCATATAGGCCTTTGAACATGAAAGGCCTGCACCTGTAGGAGATCTGAAATGATGTGTTAGGACCAACCTATTAGTGTCATCGTGAAACATAAAAGAGAGTGACTACCAGATAATACTTCTGAGTCATCACCAAGCAAGAAAAGGTGGAGATTATGGACAGTGATAGAGAAAGCCTACTACACTGTCATGCGCGTCATCACTGTCCTGTCAGTATGTCACATATTGAATACTACATGAGTTGATGCATATATTCTTTTTTTTTTCTAGTCCCATATAGACGTGTCACCTTTGCATACCTTTGAAGTGCCTGAAGTGAAGATGAAGACAATTGAAACATTTGAGCAATGAGCAATGAACAACCTCGGAACACTCGAAAATGAAGAAAATCACTAAAAATCTCAAATCTCAAATTATCCATTCTTCATTTGTGGCACTTATTTTAGCTCAATCGTTCAAGCACTCAACAAGAGCCAATGGATGGACAGATATGGAAAATTATGTGCATGGGTTCTGGTCTAAGGTGTGAGTTTCACTTTCTTGACCGTGTCACTGCGTCACTGCAGCCTGCGGGCTGCGGGCTGCAAACGGGTGCGCAGAATTAGAGATGGGTCCACTTGGAGCCAAGGGTGAAGGGGCCTCGGATACGCGTCCCTTCACAATGTGAAGCGACGCATATCCGAGTGGACCCATCTGAACCTGACCGGTTGAGGTAGTGGGTGGGGGGGTTTTTGTTGATATTTCTCATGATATCCTTTCTCTTACCAGATTCTCTCATGGTCTGATCTGAAGAGGAGAACAAAGGAGAACAAGAACAAGCTGATTGTCATCCACATCTATTCACACACAACTGTAAAAAAAGGGAAAGTGGAGGAGATAGAGAGGAGAATTGTTGGGAGCATGAGTCATGCAATATTCCTGGATGCAGACTTAGATCATCAGTGGACAGTGGGATTCTTCTGGGATGACACCGACAGGAAAAGGAGCAATTATTGGATTGTTGTGATATGTAGAACAAAAGAAGAATTTAGTGCCATTGATGGACTTTTTCCCCAATGGGGTATAATCCCATTGGAAAATATTCCATTCCCCAAATGGACCCATTGGACGTATTTGGACCCATACCATATATCGCTGTATGGTGGACCCCATACAGCGATATATGGTATTGGACTGAATCATGATGTGAACTGGAAATGAAAATGTAAGTAAAGATATGGAGTAAGTCATCAACTTTCATATTTGTTATTATTTATGTATCTCATTGAAAAAAAGACTGAAATGTGTCAAAAAGTAATGAACCTCCTATTCCTTTGTCTTTTTTTATTGAAAATTTTGAAAGTCTTTAAAATTTTTCTTTCTCTTTCAAATTCAGCACATCACACTCCTGCTTCATGAAGGTTTAATAAGTGAAGGGTCTATCACAGTATATGTCCATACTTTCACAATGTGGCTCTTTCTTTCCAGCACTTGGAATCATGCTGAGCATAAGTTTGGGATAGGCCCGCTGAATTTATATGAAGGGTATTAAAGCTCATTCTGGATTCGGATTTTGGGCTCAGCTGTGTGTCTTGTGCTGTTGAAGTGTGTCTTGCCTCCTGAAAGGAACTTCTCAGGTCTCATTTCAGGAAGACATATCATGAGTATGAAAATGCAACACCATACGGGTATATTTCCATTGACCGAATTAGCATCATTTGACATGATCAACAATTTTTCATTGGATTATGTATGCATTTGACACGCTTAGGTGCTACTCATAAGCTGCTAATCACATGGGTGCGAGGAACTGGCCTGAAGAAAGTGAAGCTTTCTGCGCAGTATATTCACCATTTGAGTGACATGTTAAGTTCTCTAGCTCCTCACTCATCAGAGGAGTTCTGCCGCAAGCCACGGGGACTACATGAGTTAGATAGATGGAAAGCCACCGAGTATCGCCATTTTCTTTTATAATTAGGACCTGCTGTCTTAATGGACACTCTCCCTGCCCCAATGTATGACCATTTCCTCTTGTTTCATGTGGCTATAAATATCCTAGTTGGGCCTTTGTGCTCAGCTGCATGGGAATATGTTGGTGAGCTCATGAAGCTGTTTGTAGAACATTCTTCCATGGAGTTTGTTGTCTATAATCTTCATTGCCTTATAATGCCTTGATCCAGTGGTGCTGAAAATTTCATGATTGTATCTCATCTCCTTACTAAGATATCAATCGTCAAACCTTAGCCACTTAACCCATCCGCTTACACTTAATACTCTCAATGCCATGAATTTTTCCGATGCTTTCGCCTGAGCCCCTGTTACAATCGCCCTGACGCATGAGGCCTACCGCGCAAGGCTATAACTTTTTTGGCCAGAATGCACGAGGTCGTCGAAATGAAGGTTAGATAAACAGATGGGTCAAAGCATTTTGCAATCTGGGGTAATGTTAACGTGACTTTGCCACCAAGTCAGCGAGATACCATGGCTAGTCACTACACCAAAGAAGAAAAAATCGAAATTTTGAAGCAATATCTCTTGAACAAAAGATCTCCCAGAGAGACCTCAAGAACTTTGAGGGTATCTGGAATCTGCCAAGGCGTGTTGCAATCCGTCGATCTGTGTTTACAAACATTTACCGAAACTTTCGAACATTCGGATCCGTACTCCATCCAAGGTCGCGCACGCCAACAGTGTGCGAACCCCAGAAAATATTCCGAGGGTGCAAGAGGCTGCACAGGTGCACACAGAGGCCAACCGGAATGCCGGGTCTGAGAGAATCGGGCTTGAGCTCGGGATATCCAAAACATCAGCGTGGAGGATACTCGAGAAGGATCTGAAGTTCAAACCCTATCATTTAANTCCTATGGAACCCTTCACTCAAGGATCATAGGCCCTTTACAAACAGTTCAAATAAATAGAGATAAAAATGGCCATAAAAAACTTTAAATTTACTCTTGCAAGATGGACACAATTGGGGCTTATTTTTAAGATCTACACCAGGTTAAGTGTAAATCTAGGCTCTTTTTTCCCGGACCCGCGGTCCAGGTCTGCAAGACCATGGACGTCGCCATATTCATAATCGGCATTGTTTGGTTTTGAAATAATTCATTTATTAAGTTTCAAATAGTGAATGGTGGTTAATATTTCAACACACTTTATGTAACTTTAAAGCAACCTTTAAACCCATGTGATGAAATTGTGAAAGATCCGAAAGTTCATAAGTGCTGGTGAAAACGACGGAACAAGAAGCGGATCTAGCAACCAGTGAGAAAGGAGGAGGCTGGGAAAAAATTTTCTGGTAGGAGTGTGTTTTGGACCTGCTTGGATTCAACTAGACTCGGTTTTTGCTCGTCGGCTGTGAGGCTGGATATTCTTCTTTCTTCTAGCCACAGTCTGCAACCACATCTCTTCAGTCAGCCACAATAGAGATCTTTTATAAAACTTTGGAGTGCAAGGGCGACCGGCCTATCCTCTTTGCGGCCCAACACCTCCCAATTTTTAATGCCTTTCCCTTTTTGCTCTACCCTCCCGGCGTAAAGAGCCCAGTTGCCTTATCCACTGGACTGTCTCCCTAATCCTGTCAAGCTAGGGTTGGGTGATATATTTTTGTGATCTTTTGTTTGGTGATCTTAAACTTTGACAACTTTTTTTTTTTTAGAGAAAGTAATCCTAAAATATTTTCAGGGAATCTAATTTTATCCATCTTGCAAGAGTAAATTTAAAGTTTTTTATGGCCATTTTTATCTCTATTTATTTGAACTGTTTGTAAAGGGCCTATGATCCTTGAGTGAAGGGTTCCATAGGAACCCCAGGCCGTGTATCTTAGACACTCTACCTGCCAGATACTCCAGGGATCTGATCCTACAATCTCTCAGCTCCCACCAGCGCTCCTACCATTATATTTTAATAAAAAACACGATAATGAGGAAAAGGAGCGCTACATAAGCCCACTGTGAAGCATGGCAGGACCCAACTTTGAGTTCTAAATTCAACTGCAATAAGGAAGCCCAAGAAATTACTCCAATTGTATTGGCCAATGTAGGCCGTTAATCACAATAGTCAACCCTACAGAGGTTTTACAATGAGTTCACAGAACCTTAGGGCACTGACACAACTGGTATTATGACTCTGTAGCCTCACATCCTCTCATATCCGCTGGGTCCGCTAGATATTCCTCAGATGTCTCACGGAGTTTGAGAGGGGCGCGATTAGTATGGAGAGCGGCGGCATGGCAGGGGACCAGGATTCGAATCTCAGCGAGAAACACAACTTTTTCTTAGGTTCGTACAGAGCACATGCGATGGACATGCGTGTGAGATGCGAGGGTGGATATGCTCTGAAGCTCTGGTGAATATCCTTAGTACATCCACACGTATTTTACTGGCATGTCTGCCGGATTTGAAAAAAACGCCAATGATGCCAAACTCTCCCTTCAAGTGCATGATGTAGCTGCTCGTTTTGGCGCAATGACGCATCATGCACAAGGGGAAGCTGAAAAGTTCGCGACTTTTCCTAGAAGAAAACGCAAATTTGGTAGGCTGAATCAATTTCATTCAACATAGTGCAACTCTACACACTTGTTACAACGTTCCTCCAATTTTTGCAACCCCCGCAAAAAGAACTCCTTAGGTTGGTCCGCGAACCAGGTCTCAGCAGCACCAATGACCTCCTGATCGGAAGCAAATCTCGTCCCCTTCAGATGTTTCTTCAACGATGGGAAAAGATAACAATCCGAGGGGGCGAGGTCCGGCGTCCTCTCGTCCATCCAACCTTCAGTTCCTCCTGTGACATTATCATCGAGAGCACCCTTCACAAATAAATCAGGAATGTATGAATCATGAATAGAAAATACCATTTCAAACTCGAAAACCGAGAAATTAAGGAAATTAATTTATTTTGGAAATTAATATGAGAGAAGTAGCAAGAAATCTGAAATACTTGCAAGATTAATAGAATATATCACGGCAACCATAATTATAAAAATCGAAATCAAGAACACAAAATGTGGCCACAAAACTGACTGATGAATGAAATTGAAATGTGCAATCTACAGTACTTGCACACGACATTGTCAGTTGAAACGCCTTGATCGGTCGTGTCTTGTCATTGTCCATCGATAACTTGGATTTTGAGTCATTCGACAGACCAAACTCGCGAAAATACAGGTTATAAGATGACCGTGAGAGAAAATGGGCTCTGACAACAAGAGACCAGCCATGTCAAACGCTTGTCCCTGAGCTTTGTTGATGGTCATACCTTAAGTCAAACGGATCGGGGATTGTCTTTACCACATATTGAAGGGAAAACAGGAATCGGTCGCTATGTCGATTCACACTCGTAAATGCAAGTTTCAGCGCCCCCGCACCGATGACGATCTTGACTTTGATGACGTTACCTTTCATTTCTCGAAAAATGAACTTAATGCTATTGCAAACACTGTTCTCAAAACGCAGACTTCGAAAAAGCATGACAATGGCACCAACTTTAGCCCTTTCATGGAGTGTGATCATTATAAGGATCATATCTTTTGAGATTTTGAGTTTTTGACGAAAAAGATTTTTTTTTCTTTTTTAGGAATAGGGAAAAATATGCCCGCATGCTGCAAGAATGGATGGATAAAATCGGGGAAAAGGCCAGGCTTTAGGGACTCCCCTTGTGTGAACAATGGCCTGTTATTCAATATTTTCGATTGATGATTTTTGTAATTAAAAATTTCTGCCTTTGAATATATGAGTAAATATTTGAAATATTCTGCAAGCTCCGTCTTTAGCTAGGCCTGTTCAATAGAAAAATTCCTAGTTATTCGGTTTCTTAATTCAGCCATGAACATGTTAAGATTGAGATCTTTTGCAGGGATCGGTCAAGAATAGTCCCCACGTGCTCAATGGTGTTGAAGTCTGGCGATTGGCCGGGCCATGACGGAGATGTGTTCCCTTGAATCTCATTCCACCTTTCCGTTGCACTGGCAGTGTAAGCTGGGATGGCAACTTCTAGTAAAATAATGCCTTATTTGATCAAATGACCATTGGTTTAGACGGGCGGAAGTCCCTCTTGGAGAATCTTGATGTACCTTGTAGGAAAAACAGTTCCTTTGCGGGCCACTAGGCGTGACCATCCTCTATGAAAATCCTTGAAATCTTATGACTTCTCCAATTCCCATGTTGTCTGGAGACTGGGGCTTCCTCAGACCTATACCTGCTATTGTTGGTAGCAATCATAGGACTGTCATGTGAATGCATTGGAATCATGGCAGGTGTCTATTTACTCATACCAAGTCTCACTATACTTACAATTCGTAAAGTCTACTCTGAAAAAAGCAGGACATTAGGGGAGCCTGGAATGCTCACCGTAATAATTGGAAGGTTCAATTCCATTCTAGAATTCATGAACCACTTAGGTGGTCCAGATTTGACCTGGATTTCATTTTCCACACATTTACAGAAAAGTCACTGTGATGGTAGATTTTTAAATGTAGTCCCCTGCTACAATCACACCCGAGACTTATACCTCCATCTAGTGGCTTGGAGGAGAAATTTATTATATCCGAAAAACTTATAAGTGCAACTTGGGCATATTGGATCAGCGTGTCGGTCCGATGATGGCCAATATTAAGGAGCCAATATTTTGCCGATATTGGCAATATTGGCCAAGGTGAAGCCAAAGTTCCCAACGCTGGCCCAACATTAATCCAGTATCTGGAGCGAGATGGTTTTACTCTTGGAAGTACGAAAGTGCGCTCTTCATGACGAAGTTGTGCAGTTGCACCTGCGTGGACGAAATTGCACACTCCATGACGGTGTGCCATATCGTCACGTAAAGCGCAATTATGTCTAGATTGGTAAACATAGAGGGCGCTGAATTTGTCTCCCAACTTTCCGATTCCCCCGACAAATGGAAGAAACGTTATAATTTCACGGGCGTTTTGTCTCGTAAAAACATTTTGACTCCATTCTAATTTAATTTTTCTACTTGACTCTCCCGCTACAGGACTATACAGTGGATTCTGTTTTTTTTTGGGACACGTTGGTTCCATGCCAATTAGCCCCAATTAAGCGGCTGCCCCAATAAAGCGAACTTACCTCATAGTATAGTAAGAAACCCAGACACGAATGTCCTTTGCTTGTGCAAAAAAACAAATATTACGATTCACGAAATGTCCTCATAGTTGCTTGTTCCGTGTCCATGCTTCTCTAAAGCACCAATGCCAAGAGCACCATGTCCGCTATCATCCAAATCCTTCTCAATAAAGTAGCGCTTAAGGATGTCCACCGAGCGCTCTCATGTGGCCTTTTACGCGAGTCACCTTAGGTAAAGTCTCATGCTCCTCGTCTGCGACATCCCCTTGGCAAGGCCCCTTGGCAACGATGTCCTCGATTATATCGTCCTCAAAGTCATCGTGTTCGGTGAAACACGGTGCGTTTTCGTCGATATTAACGTAGGCTCTTCCGTTAGTGACAATAACGGTCAGACCCCCGTCATTGGAAGACGCTGGCACCTCTGGACCGGAATAAAGCCAGATCTACGGAAGCTGTTTCCGATGGTCTTAGCCTTAACAGTCGGCCAGCTCGTGAAATTTCAACGCACTTGCA
>CAJPEV010001915.1:5357-54402 GCA_905338385.1 Darwinula stevensoni
ATTCGTTCCCATTAAAAACTCCCGTCTCTACATCAACGAACACCGGTGGTGAAGGCCGAAGGCGTCTACATACATAACGTCCTGCAGATGTCTGTGTGACCTGAGTGAACTCCTCTTAGGTTTCTTAACCGGTTTTCATCATTCGATCATTCATTCAATCATTCCTTCATTTCGATTCGTAATTTTTCGCTGATGTGTGAACTCGTTTTAGATATTTTCCAGAGGTGACCTTTGATCTGACCCAGGTGACCTTTCATATTACATTTCGACCCAAATTACTATTTGATACATCTTTTGGAAGCCCTTGATTTCCCCTGTTATAATTTTTTTTTCACGTTTTAAAAATGTTGACATTTCATCCTGATGCGGTCAATCTGAGTTGAGAATTCACCGGCGCCATCTCTGTACGGTCTTGAAAACTGTTTTGAGACTAACTTATTAGCACCTGTTTTCAACATTTCCAATCGAAGCTCACATTCCCCCTTCAGTTGTACTGAGAAGGGTTCGTCATTCTCACCACCCGTGATTCTCTCAGTACCTATAATTTTCTCATCACTGACTCACCAGCCATTGTTTTTTCAACAAAAGCAACTTTTCTACTGTGTACAAAGTGATCTAATTTTGACTTCCAAGGGACGAACTCCTAGCCTCGGTCTATGGACCAAACATTGGGCATGAGCAAGGCATTGGGGGTAGCTCTCAAGTGCGTTCAACAATGATTTTTTTATATTGAGAAACACTTTTTTTTTCCAGCAATCGTCATCCAGTAGTCAAAGTCAAAGGTACGGTAGGTATCTACATACCCCGTGTGTACACGGGTTTTCAACTAGTTTATATATAATTTTACATATCAGATGATTAAAGACATTCACTTGGCGACGTTGAGACACATTCATGCAGGGATGTGGCTGATTATTATCCATGCTTTTAATTTTTAAAGGTGAATTGCCACCAATTATTCAAGTAATATGGTACTGATTTTTCGTTTCCCCTCATTTAAAATAAAACGATGGAAAATGCAACGCATCTCTCGATTGGAAGCACCTCTTTAAATCTATAGATATATTCATTTCCTACGTTCATTATGAAGGGAAGAATTGTTCAGCTATGAACATGAACTCATCTCAACAGTGGCGTGCCCAAGGGGGGGCGGGGTTGGGGGGTTGGGGGTCATAACCCCCTCCTTGGGATACATTTTACAGGTTCGTTTCTCAATTTTTTTTTGGCCATAAATGCAGGGTGGGTTACCAAATTGTCATGTCAACCTCCCCCCCCCCCTCCCTATTGTGATTTTCTGGGCACCTACTGCATCTCAATGCAATGCCTGAACAGACTTAGGGAGGGTGGGGGCGATGGGTGGTTCAGGGGAGTGAATTGAGGAGGGGAGTTGATTCTGATCCTCGACACCCTCTGGAAGAAGTGAAAGTGAATAGGAGGGAGATAAAGTAAAAACCTCACATGACCCCAGAGCAATTGTTATTTGAAAACAGGTTTCAATTTTAGAGAAGTGCAATCATCTCATCCTGCAGCAGTCACAATGAACAGTTTTCCTGCTTGGAATCAGTCAAACTAGCCACTTTTAATAAATGTTCTGAAGTTGGATTTGTTTTATTTTTCCATAAAATTTTCGGCGAGCCGTGTCTTTGGGGCAAATGGGAATTAGGAAAATATGATGAATTAAGAACGATGGAAGGCTTAGCAAGCCTCAAGGCCTTCAACGAGGCCTAGGCCTTGGCCTAGGTCGAGGCTTAATAATCTTTAGCAAAATCACTGGAAACGAAATTCGGCAAAAAAAAAGGTCGTAATGAAGTACTAATTACATTAAAATGTTCGCATGTCATTCTCATGGCACGACGGTGCCTTACAAGCAGAGGCGTAGCCAGGTTTTCGTCAATAGGGGGGCTAAGCGGAACGTTGGGGGGGCTAACTTCGCCTCGTTTGGGTGGGGCGGACGCATTTCGACCAGAGTTGGGGGGGCTTGAACCAAACTTGGGGGGCTGAAGCCCCCCCCCAGCCCCCCCCCTCGCTACGCCACTGCTTGCAAGTTAAGTGTGCTAACAGGGAAATATTTCGACGGGGGACAACCAAACTTGGGGGGGCTGAAGCCCCCCCCCCCCCCTCGCTACGCCACTGCTTGCAAGTTAAGTGTGCTAACAGGGAAATATTTCGACGGGGGACAAATGTGGCACGCACAGGTGCCACATTTTTCTCCCTCCAGTGAAGCTCCGCCCTTGCCCATCTCTGATTGGTCAGGAGGAATTTTTTTTTGACGGAGGACAGATATGGCACTACACCGGAACGTTTTGTCACCCCTGCAGCAATTTCTACAAGCCCTCTTTTCTTTCCTTTTCTCAGGTTAGTTGAACATGATCATGCGTGATACCAGCTATTACACAAATGGACAACGTACAGTATTATTGCCAATGTCTGTGTTCACGAACTTCCACAAATAGGGAAGACCATGGATGAGTTTTGCGACAATTTCCAGCAACGGTTCAACGGACCGAGAGAGGCCAGAGAGGCAACAATGTCTTGTTACTATGGGGATGGCAGATAAATATTTCCCCATATGGGGAAATGCCAGATAATGCGGTGGGTTTCTCACTTTTTTTTTTTCATTCTGTCTGTTCGCAGGAACCATAGCGACCAGACAACACGACCCAATGCGCACGCGCAGCTTTCCACCTTGGTAGGTGTGCCCGTTTTCCAGGAAAGAGTCCACTTCCCTTCCAGCCCTGGCGGTTGACGGATCCATAGTAGACAATGGAGGAGAGCGGCTGCTTCCGGCTGCGTAGACAGGGTTGCTAGATGCTCGCGTGAAATACCATATCTGGCATCCTACGTCCTCCCATCTCCACGCGACGCGGACCATCGACAACATGCCTAGTTGCCCAGGCCTTTTCATATAGGCCTTCGCTGAACCAATGACAGCTATTATTTATTTATATCAGGTCATCCCATAAGTAATTTTTTTTTCTCTGTTTTTCAAAATTAAAATACACCTGCATCGCATCAAGTTTCAATCAAGTATATATTCCCCTTCGTTCTCTATGACTCTGCCACCTTTCTACAAGCATTTCAATTCCATGTTTATAAAATTCCGTTTGCTTTGAAGCAAAAAATGCGGACAGGTCACTTTTGATAGCCTCCGAACTTTCAAATTCTTTTCCGTTGAGATAGTTCATCCCCAGTAATGAGTCGATTCAAAAACGGCGCTTGAAGTGCACGAGAGTGTAGGGAAGAGCAAATGTTTACTCGATCCCTAAGATTGTCTGGTGACAACACATGTGGAACCCACTTTCCATGTTTTGACACTTTCCCTAGCCGTCGCAAGTGGCGGTGAACGGTGGAATGGGTGGAATTGAGCTTCTGAGCAAGTTCTTCAACAGTTACAGCAGGATCTTCATCAAGTGTAGCCACCAGCAGTTCATCATCAAACTCAATAGGTCGGCCTGAACGTGCTTCATCAGTTAAGCTGTAGTCACCAGACCTGAATTTCTGGAACCACCTTTGGCATTTCCTCGTATTCAGAGCTTCCTCACCATAAACATGTCGAATGTTTTTCGTGGCTGCAGTCGCGTTATTCCCTTTCTTAAATTCATAAAGCATTATATGCCTAATGTGTTCTTCTGACACCTCCATCTTGTCTTTAGTGTCCAAGAAAAACGGAGCACTGTTACCTCGTGAAAACCTGCACGTATTTTGACGACTAACCCCTGCACAAGTTAGCATAGAAATATTCCATGGGATGTTCGCAGATACATGTATAAAGAAGACACAAGTAAGGCTATGCCAGCAAAACGACTTTACTTATGGGATGACCTGATACTTCCAAAGGTATCGGAACCATTTAAATGGCTGATCTGTACCTGAACTGGTACCCTTTATTTCGATCTTTTGTCTTTTACCCAGCCTTCCTGTTCTTGGCTTATCTATTATGTCGCCTGTTCTGAGGAATTTATGCTCGCACTGCAAAAGCCCTTTTTGAAGGAGCTTCTTGGTTGGATCGTTACTGGACATCGTCACCAACTCAATCCATGGTCTTCCCTGTGTGTGGACGTTTGTGAACCCAGACACTGGAAGCAATAGGTTGTTCAATGGTGTAATGGATTGCATCACGCATTATGTTCAACTAGTCTGGAAAATAAAATAAAATATTACTTGTGTAAATTGCTGCAAAGGGGACAAGTCATTCTGGCCACCCTGTACTGTCCATGACTAATTATAGAACTTCCAAAGGCCATATTTTAGAAGAATGAGATGGGATCCCAACACAGCCCTCTCTAAGGCACCCATGTTCCTCTAATGCAGTGGTTCTCTAACTTCCTTTCACATCCATTGAAACCTTGATACGTCCTAGGGTCACGATCTCCAGTTTGAGACCTGTTCCCTCTATGCCTCTACGTGAGGCATGTCCTGTTGATGCGATGGAAGCATTGTCTTCCTTCTGCTAGTGTCGTGGATGGGTGATGGACGAGTGGGTCGAGTGGAGTTTTCGTGTCTCGATGGCAATCGCAAGCTACTGAAAGATTTCGAGGGTTGAGGTTCTCGGTCGGGAACAGAAGTGTTTGGGGTGAATACACTCACTTCTTATTTCATTTTATTTTCATCATGAGAGAGATACAGGTAAATTGCATGATTTTCATAGTTGTGATATATCAACGGGTGAAAAACTTCCCGATAATTGATTTATTTCTTTAACCTGTTGCCCGTTGCACTCTTGATTCCATGAGTTATTGCCAGGCCTCAAGAACTCACAAGAATGGGTTTTGTTTCAGGTGTAAAAGACTGTGCCTCAGTGGAAGGATTTCTTCACTACTGAAGGTGTCGGGAGTTGAGGTTTTGTCCCATTATCAACTGGATAAAAAGCCTATAAAATGTTTACCCATGTCCCCTTTCAAATATACTTTGTGGTTTTTCTGCACTATTCTAGCTTTCCAGTTATTTTTTTTTTATTGGCCCTCGTGAATATAGAAACCTTGAATCATGGACATTCATTTATTTCCCTGGCTTCGGTGTCGCACCTAGTTGTGTGCATAATCGTCACTATCAGAGTCTCTGGTCGAGAGCTTTTCAAGTTCCTATTTCAGGGTGAAAGTGTTGAGGCATCGAAAGAATACAACAAATATTCGCAAATTTCGGTCGTTCATTGGCCTGAAGCCTTTTCTCGAAGTTTGAAGAAGAATGCATCATTTTGGAAGAGAGACAATTATTTCCTCTCTGAAAATAAATTTTACATGGCCCTCACTTTAGTTGTTTTGCTTCAGAAATCAATTCATAAGTAATGTGATTTTTTTTCCTCTCTTCATACACTTCCTGCAACACTATTCCTTTTAATGTGCCGCGCACATTAAAATTAATTTAAATGAATTTTTTTTTTTGTGGGGGGGGGGGGTGAATTTTTTAACGAAATATTTTCAGCACCATGCTCGATGGAAGTCCATCAAAAATCGCACATTCAAACCGCCGGAGATTAAATTTTCATATATTTCAATTAAATAGCTAAAAGGAGTGGAGAAATTGATTTTTAATTACATTGCAAAAATGAGTAATTATGCAAGAGAATGCAAAGCATCTTATAAACGA
Organism: Darwinula stevensoni; assembly: GCA_905338385.1. Taxonomy (NCBI): domain Eukaryota; kingdom Metazoa; phylum Arthropoda; class Ostracoda; order Podocopida; family Darwinulidae; genus Darwinula; species Darwinula stevensoni. The sequence goes on from CAJPEV010001915.1 coordinate 10,944, forward strand.
TTATATTTATATACCAATTCAGAAACTTTTTATTCGCATGCAATCCTCCGTGCCTTCATTACTTTGAGAACCGCAAATCGTTTTTTTTTAGCTGTTCTTCAGATGCGCTGACGGTTAAATGCTTCTTTAAAAATGGATGAAAGTGATGAAAGCAAAGAGTAAAAAAAAAAAATCCTTACTCGTCGCATTTCAATTTGAAACAAACCGGATGAGAGTCACCAGATTGCAAATTTTACTAACATGACAGGAAAACTCGCATGCCTCTTCATTAAATCTGGCATGCAGCAAATTGCAGAATAATTTCGTTCATCTATTTTTTTTTTCCCTTCTACGAAGTTTCCTCAGTACTTTTCCTTCGACAACGAAAGAAGTATGGGAACTATGAGGTACCCCGATTCATTAGGGGAATTGCGTCATGTTTCCAGAGGGGAGCATTCAACGTGGAATTTCGGCTGCGAAGTCGGTTATCAGCTGATGCTTCTTTAACCGTGATGAGCGCGTGGCCGGCTCGGAGCAATTAGCGGAGTTTCGCGCGGTTTCCTGTCGGTTTCGGAACATCCGAGTCGATTTCGTGAGACATGAGGTCGCTGTCACAACAGCTGGACTGGTTGCATGAAATAGGGAGATTATGGCGAAATTGAGATTTTTTAATACAAAATTTTCGGGATAGAAAAGCGAATTTGCATGAAATCGACCAAATTTACACAAATACACATCTTGCTTCAGGTTTTGGTATTACGGTTCCGGAACAGCCACCAGATGAGCAGACGAAGAAGTTTAAGAACGGCTTAGGAAACCTGTTATTCCGCGAATGGGCGCAATGCGATCGGCAAATCGGCATGCCGCAGGGAGAATGAGATTCGGACCGGGTCCTGCCCGCTCGGTCGACGGGCGTCGACGACCCTCGTCGAGCGGTTGGAACGACCGACTACAGCAGTGCAACCGTTAACGATCTGGCTCCTGTGACGAAGCATGTCTCTTTATTTCGCCTCGACTGCGACTTGCAACGTGTTGCAGGTCGAACGCTTCTCTTCCAAACTATTTCACGCAGTTTGATCGAAAAGAAAAAAAAAGATGAACGATAGCATTGCTCTCAAACTTCGGCATCCCAGGTCTATTAACGGCTTTTCGAGACGTTTTCTCCAGAACCCGTTTCACGGCAGTAAAATATATTTACAAACCTCACGATACCACGTACGATAACGATATACATTACAATAAAATCAAAGAGAAACCTGGATTATCTCGCGAGAAAACATGCACCTGGTCTTCTCAAAGTCATTCCAGGCTTGTGCATCGCTTGCGATGCGAAATCAGCATCGGAGGTCCAGTCCTTCCAACAATTTCCTCGTCTTTCGGGAAGAGAAACCTTCCAAGAGAAGCCAAGTAGGTTCATTCTGAGTATCGTCGTTCCAGAGGTTCTTCTAGTAGGTGAAGCTCATCCTCAAAGAAAAAAAAATTCCAACTTGTCTGGAGTTCTTCGTTCTGGTCGCCATTCACCAATTGGCTCTTGTCCATTTCACTAAACCAACTTCTGAGCCATCCTGTTTCTTACCTATCGATGGTGAAGATACACGACCACCTATTTCCAAATTTATCACTTATGAGGTTCCGGTACCATCGAAATGCAGTGATGGCAGGATCTGCTGCTAAAATCTCTTAGCTCCTTATGTAATTATCTTTTCTCATGATGCCTATAAAGTTCTGAAAATATAATAAAAACTGTCGAATTTTAGTGATCTTTTTGTTCCTTCTCCAAAGTCGTGCATTTACACACGCATATCTTCACCGACGAAATGCAAAAAGTCACTCGTGTATAGTGATACGAAATCACGCAGACAGGGATGGCAACACTTCTCAGAGACGGTCGAGAGTTTGCACGTCACGGTTCCTCGAAATCAAGAACAAGTGTGTACAAAAAAAGAGAATAGGTTGGTTTTATTTCATGTACAGGAGCATGAGGAATTCTGTCCACTGTACAGAATAAAGGACATCGGAGGGAAAAAAAGACAAGGACGAAGAGAAGTGGCCTATCCATCGGCAAAGAGAACACAGGTCATGAAGAAAGGAAAAAAAAAAAGAGATTCATCTGAAACAGATCTCAGGATACGACAACGGGCAAGTCCCAGCAAAATATCGGCAAAAGAAAAAACGGAAAGGGAGGGAAAAAGATTCATGCTCGTATATTCCCTTGTGCAGATTCGGTTGGAATTCGGTTCCGAGTCCGATCTCGACGAGACGCTCTCTCACCGAACCTTTGTGCCCCTTACGGAAGACTCATTCCACTCTTTTTCACGTGCGATTCCGTTGAAAAAATAGACAGAAAAAGGAAAAGAGAAACGGAGACGCGGTTGGGCGGCGGGCTGAGATCAGATCCATGCGACTCGACATCATGCATTCCGCATTCACGAGAATAATATCAATCGGCATTCGGTCACTTCGTGGATCGGGAGTATTCTCAGAGGCAAAAGAAAATATCCATCCCATACATGAAGGGGACCAGAGGGGAAGGATTCCTCAGTCAGTCCTGCGACTGGATGTTCTACGATAACAATGGTGAGAAAACAAGGGTGGGGGGGAAAAAACACAGGTGACATGGAGATTCCTCGATTCGCATATCACGGCATACGATTGCAGGTGGAAAATAAATTCCTGGCGGAAGAGAGAAAGGGAAGAGAACCACTTTGTGGATGTCCGATTCATTGTGCTACGTACAAGATACAACAAATTCACACTGAGCAACGAGCAAAACAAAGAACAAAAAAAAAATTCCCCCCCTCTCCACGATTCATGTTGTCATGTTTTGTGTGCTGAGTGGGCGATTCACCGCTGAATTCGCCGTCATCTATATCTCGAGGCCGTCCCCCAGCCCACTGGGACTAATAGGGAGCAAATCGGTTATAGCTGCTCCGGTAGATCGCTGCTCCGTATCCGGGGATGGGGCCGATGCTGCTCGCGAAGTATGGGTCCGCGTATGCCCTGTCGTGAGAGGAATCCCAAACGTGAACGTCACCGTTGCCGTGTTATTGTCAAAGAAAATTTTTTTTTTTTAAGGATCAAAGGGATGAAACTGACGTCTGATTAGCACCATTGAGTGCTAAACACCATTGACTGGAAGGGAAAAACATAAAATATCACATTGCATTTTGAAGCACACCGGCAATGAGGGTTACCAGATCGAAATTTATATACATTACAGGTATATTAGCATGCCAGTTTTATGAGTAATCGTCATTCATTTACATGAATAAATACATGAACAAAATTCGTTTCTGAACAGGAGATGGAAAAAACTTATCGCACAAAAATTGAACACAGCACTGAGGAATCAAAGATAGCTGATCACAATTACAAAAAAGGCAAACCACTATTTTTCCTCTTGATAATGTCTTGGAATGTCTAAAGAAGGGGTATTTTGTGCACTCCATTTAGGAGACAAGCTAGGAAGCCTTTTGCTCCAGGAAGCAAAAGTCACTTTGGCCAGTATGCCAGCATGCCTCAGGCTAAGCCTGGAGTCTGATGAACCTCATTTTAACCTGGTATGCAGCAAAATGAAGGATGATATGATCCTTCATTTGTCTTTTTTTTCAGGTAAGTTCTCATGCCCTTTTTTCCTCAATGCGAGATTGCTTACTTGATAGCTAACACATCAGGGAGTCATCAATTTACACTGGCTCTTTGCTGTTGACACAATAGATGACTTCAGTGAATGAAATATCGACAGTACGGATGTAACTTCATGAATAGATAAGTTTTCCAAATTTCTCTTGTGAGAAATTTGGAAAAGAAATTCCTGAATACAACCATAATTTGCTCAAAAAGAGCTTTTTGGAAGGAATTCATCATCCTCATGGTAACATGATCGGAACTCCGAACTCATTAATCATGCAGTTTAAATGATTCACTTTAGATTAATCACAGCAAAAACACCTGAATATGTCAGTGAACCCAAGAACATCATCATTTACGGGCATGAACCAGGCCTATAATATATGAGTGAAATACCAAATGCAAAGGCTTACAAACATGCATTTGTTTGCCAAGGAAAAGTATGTGTCATGCACACTGAGGATGTGGAATGTTCCCCACTGTTGAGCTAAGTAGAATTTCAGCTACAGTCAGCTATCAGCTGATATATTTTCAATTGTGAAAAGTACTGAACCGGCTCAAGAGCAATCAATAGAATTCACCGTTGCTGTGTCAATGTCATGGATAACAAATTTTAATTTTTTCACAAAAAACGATCAAAGGGATGAAACTAACGTCTGATTAGCACCATTGAGTGCTAAACACCATTGACTGGAAAGAGAAAACATCAAGTATCACCTTAGACTTTGAAGCACACAGGCAATAATGAGGATCACCAGATCGAAATTTATCAACGTTACAGGTACATTATCATGCCAGTTTTATGTGAGGAAATGTCACAGTAACACTAGCAAAAATGCAAGTATAAGAAGAGCACCCCGGGAGATAAAAAAAAACTTAATTTAAAATAATTGAACACAGCACTGAGGAATCAAAGATTACAGTAACAGAGAAGGCCAACCTTTGCCTTTTTTTCTCTTCAAACAAATCTTCAAACTATGTCTAAGGAAGAGGAATTTTGTGCACTCCATTTAGGAGATAATCCAGGAAGCAAATGTCACTTTGATGAACCTCATTTTAACCTTGTATGCAGCAAAAGGAAGGATGATATGATCTTTTCTTCTTTTCTAGGTAGGTTCTAATGTACTCAATGTATACATTGTTTTTGAGAGCCAACATCAGGGTGTCATCATTTTATTGATGACACAAAAGATGACTTCAGTGATTAAAATATCAACAGTACAGATGCAACTTACCATGAATATATAAATTTTCCAACTTTCTCACAAGAAATTCCTGGATGAGTTTATGCATTAGTACCTCTCTCTTATGCAAATGAAAGGTACAAATGTACCCTGAGGATGTGAAAGGTTCCCCATTGCTGAGCTCAACAATCCAAACACCAACTGATGAAATTATGGAGAAATGGTCTTCATTTTCAATGACCCCATTTACAAGTGCAACAAAACACATGGCATGCATTCAGAATTTAAAAATTCCTTAAGCAACCTTACACTTAAAAACACTTAGCAAATGAGATGCAGTAACACAGATCATAACCAAAAGAAATATATGCCACTTCACTCTATTCTTAATTTTAATTATGAATGAATAGTTTAAGTTTAATAAAGTAGTTGCATTGTAGCAATCTAAGATCTAAGAACACTCGGCGGTCCAAGAGGCCTTCTGATGGAAGAAATTGCAAAAGAAGCAAGTACCATCATGGCTGGTAGTGGAAACTTTTTCTGGAGAGTCATGTCCCACCCCATTTCAGTATGACCAAACTCTCATAACAAAATTGCTTGTTTAATTATTTAATTACTTTTCTACAGCTCATAAAATCCCATCAAGCAATTAGTGAACAAAAATCCTATTAATTCATCTGAAATTAATCTGTTTAAATGTGGTTAGTATGTCTACAGAAGCTGCATCTAAGCTATGGGTTAGGAAAAGCCAAGCAAAGCAGATAATCAAAATGCAAATCATGGGGGAAAACTCACCCGATGGTAGGGTAAGCGGCGGCTGCAGCTGCCAGTGGTTGAGCGGCAGCAGCGGCTGCACTATATGATCTCAATGCAGCCAGGTTGGCTGCTGACGCATACTGGGAGGCTGCAGATACACTCACAGGTGACCCGGCTACACTGATGGGCGTCTTCAACAATTGAGCAGCAGCAGCTGCTGCTGCTGCAGGCTGCAACATTCCATACTTCTGGACTTGCACTTTTCGCTTCACACAGTGCTATTATTCTACTCATTCAAATCATATGTTCCATGCAAAGCTACAGGAGGCTCAGATGTTGTGGCATGAATCACCCCAACTGCATTTATGTCTACAGTAATTCATTTTATCATAAGAAAAATAAATGCAAAGACTGTTTACTTGGTTGTCTCTCATTTCACTTATACCTTTACATGTGGCTACATTGCAGGGTCAAATTGTCAAATCAATACAAACCAATTTCCTTACTTAACCCTTTGAGGAGTGGGTTTTTTAACGCCAAGAAGATAACCCGTAGTGAATACATGGAGGGCAGGAGGATGTCAGCCTGTATATATACAGGCAAACTTGTCAAAGGGTTAAACAACTGATTAATATTCAAAGTGTTGGGAGTCTTCATTTCACAACCTTCACAATCCTTCAGGCATGCCAAAGCCATGGCTTGATATCATGCACATACTTAAAGCCAAACAAATAAGCTCTTCATTCAGCTCACTCCTTGAGCAGTAGCAAATTAATTTAAACTGAAATCAACTGAAAGCAGCTACTATTGCTTCAGATACATATCACATTTAATCACAGAATATGATGCTTGATGGAAAATGAATCCACCCATTCATTCCCATTCTTGACTTAATATACTTGCTTGATTTATATTTTAGAGCACCATTCAGTCTGGCCATGCCAGAAGTGACATTGGTTTGTTTCATGTGATAGGACAACAAGAGAGCTTTTAAATATCCTGAGAATACACAATTACAATGAAAGGTTGTTGTAGGGTGTAATACCTTTATGAGCAACTCTTCACACTAAAGAGGGCCACATTCACCTAGCTAGCAAGTTCTAGCTAAAAAATTGAGGACTCACAACATTCATTTCATGACATAAGCCTAGAGCTCACCTGGAGGCGAGGATCACTGGCACTGGCTGCAGCAGCAGCTGTTGCTTGAGCCAAAAACAAGGGATCGTATGCATACACTCCCCTGCAATGCAAACCGCAATGCAAATCTCTTTCTTCAGTTTAATGCATTAAAGAGGGTAAGAGGGTGGAAAACAAAGGATTACATACGTTGTGTAAGCAGCAGGGATGGCAGCCGCTCCAAGGGGAGGACGTGTTAATGCAGCGGCTGCAGCTGCAGCAGCAGGGTATGCAGCCGGCGAGACGGCAGCCGTCACACCTCGCATTCGGCCCCTCTGGATCATTGCTCCTCTCAACGCTGCCGCTGCTTCACGCACACAAGCAATGGGACAAGGGAGGGGGAGGGAGAATTGTATTGTAAGAACATGTAAACTCTGACAAAGAATGACCTCAAACACTGTTCCAGTTTGGGTGAAGGACAGAGGATGTTGCTGGGGCTGGGAAACACGAATTTATGGAGAATAAAATGATTGGAGAATAAATATTTCCATAATGGCTCTGAGGATTTCTGCAGATTTTCATCAGCTCACAAAAACTAGCATACTTGGTTTGGACTTTTAAATTGTGGGAGAAAAATCATTTGATATCTCATCCTGACGCATGCCTAATCCTGCTGAATGTTATGCTCAGATCAAGTGGCTTCTGAGACCACATAAAAAGAACATGGAGCCGGATACAGCACATTCTCATTTATTCTCACCTGCATTCCCAGCAATAATTTCTGATTTTCAATTTTTAGTTTAACTTAGCCATGTAACAGTAACCGCTGTTTACATCAGCACTTAGGTAGTGCAGAGGAATGGAAAAAGGGCCTACCAATAGGAAAACAAATGGAAAGGCAGTCCCTTCTCATGTTGAAAAAAGCAGAATGAGACAGAGATAGGCTATGGAGATTGTTATTCTGGTACTAATCACCATCCTCATACTGTGTACTGGACAGGGTGTAAGAGCTAGTGCATCCCATGTCCATGCCATGCCTCATTGGAAACATTCACTCCATCAGTCAATCAATCAATCAATCAACCAATCAATGATAGGCTGTGTGACTCCCCAAGAAACAGTGTTGGGACTGGCAAAATGCTGAACCCGTCTCGCTCTTGGCTAATCGGTTTCTCCAATGTGCACACAGATAACGGGGCACGTCTACAAGAGTACGACAACGGGCAGCATGCGGAGTGGCAGGGAAGAAGACGAGGGGAACATGGGATGGGGAATCAAGGAGGGGAAGCAGAAGGTAGGAGAGCGTGTGGTCATTAGCACTTAGGTGGTGGAGAGGGACTTACCATTAGGCAAGGCATTGGCAGGTTTCTTAGTTTGTACTCTGGCAGTGGCATTGTTCACCTAGGAAGGGCAAGGAAAAAAAGAAAGGGGCCAAAAAAAAAAGAGAAGAGGTAGGAAGAGAAAAGAGAGAGACACAGCAGAGGTTTCAGGCTATGCTAGCAAGACCATTTCCCTCATAGCTTCATACAGTATCCATACATGGATGAGAGAGAAAGAGAGAAGAAAAAAAAATCCAGAGTACAATCTACAATCTTGACAAACACTTGTTTCTTTAGGAAGCCAGTTACACAAAAAGGAAAAATTATGCTCACACATTCCCGTGCAGTACTTGGCATTCCATGGCAGGTGGGTTTCACTGCCTTATCACAGATTATGCAGGAAAAAAGATGCATGAGCAGCAGCACCAACATATTGTGGTCGTTCGAGAGAGAACTAATTATTCCTTCAAGAGTGGGCAAGGTGGATTAAAAACAAATCAATCAATCCATTTAGACCCAAGCATAGGAGTGGCCATGTGATGAAAGGAAGGAATGTTAGGCTGGAAACTTGATGCCTGTGTGCCTGGTCAAGCCTTCAAAGGGAGCAAGGACATGAATGTACCCAAACACAAACACATACCAAACCGAACCGAACCGAACCGTGGTGTCCCAGTCGAAACATCCAGAAGAAAGAATCCACAAAAATAGCAAGACTTCATAGAAGACATCACCAGATCATGTCATGGGAATGGAGAGTATTACTGACCACCATCTGTACAGTCCGAGGCGCAATGGGTGTGATGATGTCCTGTCTGTCCCCTCATGTGTAAGGAATATTGGCTCTGAATTTCCATGAATCAAAGGCTGAACAGTGGCCAGTGGCTGATTGTAATAACAGAGCAGCTATACTTTTTCATTATGAATTATTTAAAAATTACAAACATATGTCACTGGTGAGCATTACCATTCTGTTCCCCAAACTTATCTTTTGTTCATTATGAGGGCAAATTTTCATGATAGAATAACATTTGCATTAGAAAGGAGCATCCTGTCAATCTTGCATTCAATGCATTAATTACCCCTCTTTGAATCTTCTCTCTCTGTGATGACCATCCCATGCAACCACACTTGCATTTTATTCATATCACACAAGAGGAGTCATCTGACATCCTATTGTGCCTCCATCCACCACTAGGACATGCATAATTAATTTACAAGGGTTGGATGGATATTAGTTGTTTGACCGATGACATTAATAAGCAGGTGGAATTCCCCAGCACTGGTTGGATGATTTCAGATGTCTTCAATTGAGTGTTCTCTGACATGCTTCCTGAGAAGCAAATAACATTGAGAGAATGTATGCTCCCAGTGTTATTTGCAGCATTTTGTGAACACATTTGTTGAAAGTGCCACCAAAGCAATCATGAGAGGGTATTGTTCAAATTAACATTCCATTTAGATATGAAAGAATTTGTGAGAGTGAGAGCCAGAGCTGAATTTACCCACTTTTCTCCCAAAGCCTACCACATATGCATGAAAAAGTCAAAATCTGACCTCTTCTCTGGCACATCTTGGAATTATGCAAAATTTCTTCATTGAACAGGATGACATCCATGCGGAATTCCATAGTCCCATTGAAATTAGAAGGTTATGAAGAGAAGCCATCATACATTAATAAAAAGTTTTCTTGATATCTCTGTGCAATATGATCAACTCGAGGGGCTGGAATCGTGTAGCAATTTCAAAATATACCTCTCCATAGACAACCAACAGGGAGAAGAGAGATGAGTAGAAGTGAAACATGCCAACAGAATGGAACGAAAGGAGAAGCGCCCAACAGCTAAACAGATATCACACAGCATCATGAGGGAACTACATGGCACCGAGGGCCTCAACAAACTTCCCTCCAGTCTCCATAAAGGGAGTGAAGATGAAACATTTTCCCCTGGCCTTTGCCCCCACTGCCCATTCATCAAACAAAAGTCAGGAGAGGTCGCTGTCATGGGAAGAGGGATCCACAAATGCAATTGAGCAGGATGTCCCACCCTCAAAGCATCAATGACTCACATGCAACGGAAGCCTTTGCTCATGCTGAACACAGTTCAACTACAAGAGAACCTTTGCTTTCACGCCTCATAATGGCCTTTAGTTCTTTCATTCCAGTGCAAGAACACTTTTGGTGCATATTACACTACCTCTTTTAGACACGATATAGCATTCAGTACAGCTTCTTATGAGATCATTAGTAAAAAGTTCATGGCAAATCTTTCCCTCAAGTTAGAGCAGATCCTTTCTTGGTATGACAAGCTATAAATCCATATAGCATGGAACTTGGGTGCCAACTAAAATTTTTTAGCATTGAAGCCCAGTAGCACATACTTGGAGACACCATGAAAGGAGAGGACCAGGCAAGTCAATGTTTTATGGGAAATGTCATGCGCACACTGCAGCTGTATTTCCCAATAACATTCCAGTTGGTTTAGTTTCATTGGAATTGTGATGGCACCCTCATCATATGAATGTCTCCTTAAAGATGCAGCTTCAAGAGGAAAAATCCTCATTGAACATGCCATTATATACAGGTATGTGGCTTTTTTTAATAAGTGCAACATGGTAGTCACCCATCTTCCTCAGCTGGGGAAAGGACAGAAGTGGGGAAAAACTGCATTTCTGTAAAAGTCTCAACTTGATTCAAACAGAGCAACAGTGTATGCTGCAGCTTCCCTTTCATCAGAGGCACTCATGCTTCAATGGTGGGACATGCCTTAACAGGGGATAAAAAGCCGATCATACAGGCGGGCGATCGAGCTAGTGGAAAGAGGCGCAGTCTTGTGTCTTGCTGACCACATTCACCCATGCGAGGAAGGAAGAGAGACCGATTTCAACTCACCATCATACCCTGCCTCATTCGAATCATCATCATCATCATCCCTGGCACACTTTATCATAGGGTACCTCCATCATCTGAAGGAATAAAATTGTCATTCCAACCATCTCAGTATGTGCTGTCATTTGGTCGATGTCTACCATCCATACACGATGCTGGAGGGCAAGATAATGAGTACACTAAATGAGATGCAGAGAGAAGGACAGAGAAAACAGACAGGCAAGGATAGCAAGAAAGAGATGTGGAGATCTTTTCTTCTATGGAGATATAGAGCACAAAGAAGTCTATCACCCAAGGCAAGATTTACGTGGCACAGCAAGGAGAGGAGGGTGGAACAAGTATTACATTGGCTCTTTACAAGCTGGATATAGGGCTACCTAACTCAGAAATGGATGAGAAGTAATCAGAGGTAGTTCTTGAACAAAGAGACCAATCCTTCGCTATGATGTATTCAGCTCAAGATAAGGGTGCTGTGTCTTTATTAAACTGGGATCGATCTCCTATTGTGAATACCAGATGGAATCCTCCCCACAACAATGATGACAAAATCTATACAGGAAAGCACCCTAATTGCATCCTTCCATGTTCATATACCCATCATCAATAAGTTCTGATTTAAGAATACATGTTTTAGGGTTTCCACTTTAAAAGCAGATGAAGAAGGTGAGAGTTAACACCAATGTGAAGAGGCTTCTGACAGTGCTGTGAGACAGTTTATAACAGTAGACTTACCATGCTACTCTTTGGCCAAACATGCAAATAATGTCTTTTTTATATTCATCATTAGAACAAGCAATAACCCATCAAGATGAGGGACTTTGAAAAAGGAGGAAACTCAAGTTTCACTTCCTGACATTCCATCTGGTGGCATTGAGGAATCAGAAATGCTTCATGCCATTCAACAGAGTGCATATGGGACCAGCCCATTCCTGTGTATGTATAGCTACACACCAGAAAGAATCCTATTAGTATGCTATGAGTACCAGCATTGCAGAGTTGGACTTCCTCTCAAGACAGGTGTTAGGGATTATCATCTTTTGTGTACTGTTAATTATGGTTCCTGCCAAAACTGAAGAAAAATCACCATATTATATTTTCTGGGATTATAATGCATAAATAAAAGCAAATACACATGTCTTGTTTTTCTTACTATCTCTCTTGTGCCATTTCATTTTAAGATGCAATAAATGAAGAAACAGGTAGCTAGAAAGTGAGAGTTGAGCATGAGAATAATATGTATATGGTAGGGGGATACAGATGTTCTAGTAAGAACAGTAATAGGAAAGATCTACAGGAAATGAGATGAGAGGGGGAAGAGAGGTTCCCAAGGCAACTACCAACACGTGAGTCTCAGTGATTCAGTGACCATCCATGACTAGGAAAGAGAAGCGGCGGAGAGCATTGCAATCATCATCCTCTCGTTGCTTCTGAATCAAAAGGCTAAACAACCAGTCCATCCATCAATTGCTTGATTGCAGCCATTCATCAGCTACCCAGCACATCCGATAGTGAGAAAGGAAGATGAGAGAAAGATGTACCCGGGCAAATACAAGTCAAACGGAAGAAGTAACATTAAACGATGTGCTCGACACATTGCAGCAGGACGAATTCCAAAGCAGAGTGAAAGGACATGGGTCAATGACACAAAGGAGCAACAAAAAGAGACACCGAATACGGGGTCCGCTGGTTATTCTGTGCGTGTGAGATGATAGGCAAAAAGAAAAAAGAAGGGAGGAGATACAAATGAGAAAATCCTGGGCCACAGCATGGCACAAGGCATCTAGTTGCCAGCTCCAACAGAATCAAGGAACTCATTAGGGGAAAATCCTCATGTGCATCACAGAGCATTATCTACCAGTAGGCCTACCACATCTAGAGATACAGCCAGGATTTCCAGTAAACTGATCCGTGAGTGAATCTCTCTTCTGATTCCATTCTTCTCATGTGCATCCAATCAGAAAAGCCCTAGTTCTCTCTCTCTCTTTTTCTAAGCAGGAAGAGCTGTTACAAACTAAGGTAGTGAAAAGTACTGCACGCATGGGACTGTGCATAGCACAACAATCTCAGTTACCATCACTCTAAGAAAAGAGTTTACAATTAAAAACAAATGAAGGAAGTTTCACTGCAATATGATAGGAAAATAACCAAACAAAAGGAATGAATAATGAATGGACAAACGAACGCCATGCACACCTCTATCGTTCGCCCCTCAACCACGGTGCCGTGGAGTTTCTCTCGTGCTCGGTCCGCATCTGCACTATTTGCGAATGTTACAAAACCGAACCCCTGCATGCAGACAGAGACACCATGCATGATCATCAATCATGAACTCAATCAATCAATGAATCAAATAGTTTTTAGGTTGTTGCCTTTTCAAACCATCACTGAGACCAAATTCATGTCTGGGAGACAAAGGTGGGGGGGGAGGGGTGGGAGACACAAGTATCAATGATGAACCAGAAGAGCACCAGCAAGAGTAGCAACAGTAGCAGCAGCAAATAGCAGCAAAAAACAGCATCAACAACGTGCACACTGTTTGTCAGACAGTCCTGGGTTTATTTTCTCCCACTTCTTCAACAATCCCCTTTTGTTAGCAAAGAGAAGGGACTGACTCTTTCAAGACAATCAAAAAGTGTTACTGATGTACACTGAGAATTAGGCATTGCACAGATAAAAATTGAGAAAAAAAATTATCTTCCACTTGCTTGATTCAGTCAAGAGGTATGAGCGATACATGATAATTAAATAATCTTCCTCCTTTTCATCGACACTGAGTTTCGCATACAATACTAGAAAAGCAAAACAAAGCTACAGATATGCAGATGTGCAAAAGCATGACAAGAGTAGCTCTACCAACAGGGAGCACAAATGGACCAAAAAAGTGTCAAAGGTCCCATGTCATAATGTCATTAACTACTGTAATTTCTTTATACTGCATTATCCCCTCTGACCACATATATAGACATCCAGCATGCATGTCTGATATTTACTTTGAGAAAATGTCTGAAAAGGAGGAAGCCTTCTACATCATTTACAGGAAATGAGGACAAAAGCAGTAAAGTCATTCCTTTTTTTCCAACCTCTGCTTTTCTCATCTAACGCTGACGGAGGAAAAGGAAGGAAACCTCCCAAGAAGGGGCTGGAAAAGAATGCTCTGAGGAATGCCCAAGGGAAATCAATGAGATAGCAGCAAAGTCAAAGGTCATCTGCTCTCATGTTTTCTCTTATTACTGTACCCCTTCTGACTTCATTTCATTATTCCTTCCTGAGCTCTTACAGGGACTGAAGACAGAGCCTACGTGATCTCATTCATGTGCACAACAAAGATTGCTGCTAGAATTTCCAGGCGTATGGCTTAAAGAAATGAATGGAATTGATTGGATACAACAGTGCTCTTCATAGGCATATGCGTGTACATGGTTGCAGTGATTCTCCCAAACAACGCACAAAGACAAATGTGAACATCATTATGATTCATGAAGCACTTACCTTTGAACCCCTCTCATTGAAGATGATTTCCACATCAAGGATTGGTCCAAATGTCTATGAAAATAAGAACAAATGGGAGCATTGAAGGCTGAGGTAATGATTAGACTGTCCTCCACTGCATCTCATCAAATCAGTGGCACCACTAATAAAGAGCAATGAAAACATTCACATGAGCAAAACTGGTACTGTGATAGACTCACCCCAAATAATGCTCTCAAATCAGGATCTCTGAATCGAAATGGGATGTTAGACACATGGAGTCTCTTGGCTGGAGTCCCTTGGTCCTTTGGAGTGGAACAGCCTCCAGTGGGAGTTACTGAGGTCCCAGAGACTGAAGTGGGTGTTGTAGCTGATGTTGCAACCAGGGCAGTTCCACCACCAGGAGATAACGTGACCCCTCCGATCTGACTCGGAAGAACCCCTGCAGCTGCTGCAGCTGCGTGAACTGCTTGCACCACTGCAACTTGTGCCATCTGATCTCCACTGTCTGAATCTGTCTGCTGCAAAATCATCAATAAATGTACAAGGTACATCTTATGGCCATCTTACATATCAAAGTGTCATTTAGAGCAAACAATCATCCAAGTTATTCCAACACCATGCAGATGCAGCAATTCTCCACACCCTAGCGACTGGGCACAGACTATGCCCCCATGGAATGAAAAAAAAAAGAAGAAAACTGGTAGCTCCCTTGGAACTCTTTCTATTATTATTTCAATTCCATGACAAAAACTCAGGCCATTAGTCAAACAACGGCTGCTTCAATTCATCTTCTGTCCTGCCAAAACCACAACTGAAACCAATTTTGTGAACTCTACAGAAGAGCAGATAGGCGGAAAGATACTTGGTCTTGATCCAAATTTGTCTCTTCGGGCTGACTGACCCTATTCACAGATGAGCGCAAGCTGGCGTGTATTAGGGCACAAGTCCAACACTAACATGAAAGGAATCAAAATAAACAGGCTCAGCTAGGAACAGGAAACAAAAAAAAAGTTCACATGACTGCAACCTCCTCGACTGGAGGAAAAGGTTCTTGCAGCCCATGCAGGCTGAGACTCTGGGTGCAAGCGAACGGCGAAAATTCTGATGTATTATACTGTCCCTAAGCTCATTATGTTTCTTGGGTAGTAGGAGCGGAGTGGTGAAAGAGTAGCAGAGGGGGACTTACGAACTGCATGATGGCTTCGTAGCTTGTATTTTGATACCCATCCAAACGCTTCGTTTCCACCTGGGCATGTGCCTACCGACCAGCGAATAGAACTTGCTAAATTGGCCTATATCGACAGAGCTAGGAATACCATTGCTCCAATTAGTGCTACAACGGAAGCACAGGCATGTTCTACTAAAAATAAATGGAAAAGTTGAGGAGCCTCCTAAGCATGGCCATTAATTTATACACACCGAAAGACCAACTTAGGTGGTGGTGGGGACGCTTAATGGGTTCCAGCAACGTCTATACGACGTCCTCATTTGGTCTCACCATTATTCTTCACTGCCAATGACGTACATGGAACAGAATGGAACTTCGCCAATACCCATTTGGCCATTCGTCTTGCCAACCGGCAAATGGTTCCATTTCCTCCTCCCCCTTCCCCCCCTTCGATGGCGAGGAAAAGCCAAGACGAAGAAAATGATGACTGAGAACGGAAAGAAAGAACAAAATTGATAATCCTTGGACTCACGCCAAGCGCTACGTTAGTCTTTTTCGCTGTCGTCCCCAATCGCATTTTTATCTTTTTGAATATTTATTGACCCGAGAGGAAGAGGGGGATAGAGAGGGGGAGAGCTTTCGTATTCAAAAATCGATCACGGATTCAGACTGGAAGGCGAGAAGCTCTAGCTGAAGGCAAGATCCTAATAAACATATAATAAAGGCTTGATCGATACAAAAGCCGGAACAGGGAGAGATGACTCCTCCCATCACCCACCGGGTCTAGTTTTTACGTCATCGCATGGATCCATACCGAAAAAGAGGAAACGCCCGAAACTGGTTCAGGAACTTACACTCTGTTGCTCCACGGGAGGCAAGGCAGCCCCCGGTGCGGGCGGTGGGGGTGGAGCCGAAACCGGTGGAGTGTATGGAGGGAGGGCGGGCTTCGGATCCTCCAACTTCACGTCGCTGCTCATGCTCGTGGGGGTGGGGCCAGGTCCAGGGGTCCCGTGCCCGTTCGTCGCCGAGAGGGATCTGGCCAGGGAGGTCGTCCCCGCCCCAGCCGCCGCTAGGGCGGCTGCTGCCGCCGGGGCCATCGCCCCGTACGGATACGCCGCAGCCATCCCCGCTCCCTGCACCATTTGCTGCAACATCGCAAACGAAAACAAGACCATAAGGAAAGGCATGAATCAGAAGAGAGGAATCTCATCTCGTGCCTCTCACTCTACGAAGCACGGGGATGAACTATGATCAGAAATTCTTGGGGGATGAACTATGATCAAAAATTCTTGGAAGGGTTATTTATCAGGATACAGGGGCTTTATTAGTTCTGCTAGCGAAAAGATTTACCGTCTCCCCCCCCGTCTCTAAGTTCCCAGAAGAGTAAATACGGAGGAAGAAGCTTGCTTTCTCGTCGGACTAATGATTGATCCTAATGCATCGAGGAACAAATCCCCAGCCCTCCTTCCAACTCTTTTCCATAGGCGCGAGCAAACAAGGACATACGGGGAGCGAAGACCGAAACTCTCCGGATCGATGAAGGAATAGCGGATAGAGTGAGACAGAGGATGCTTGGCACAGGAAACCATTAATGGAACCAACTTCCTCCGGCCTCTTTTTTTCCTTCACCCTCTCTGACTACGACCCATCATACGGCCAATCTGAGCGTTCTACCCCGGTACACTACATCACAACGAACGAGAGACAGAATACGTGCAAGTCGAGGCGAGGCAGAGGAAGGAGCGAGCAACCCGATATGCTCAACGGCGTGAGATGATGACTCGACGTGGAACCATACATTCATTCCCCCCCTCGCAAACACAGGGCAACTCGTACCCAGCGAGCTCAAATCCGATAAACCATGGATCTAATTCTCTAGGGGCATTAACGGGAGCGTCTACCAATGACGAACGTCATGAGGAAAAAGAAAAAAAAAACATGGGACGCAGTGCTTTCGTTAATGAATGAGATCAACGCGGCCTGCTCCTTTCTCGGCATATGGCACGTCGTCGTCACGAGACAGTTAGCATGCGGACATTCGAATGTCACGTAATGATCCCCCCAAGAAAACCCCACGCGAAGAGGATTTGCGACTCACCGTGTAGGGAAGCTGCGGCGGAAGGAAAAAAGCGCTGGAACCCCACAGTTTGACGGCCGTTTGGATACGACGCCTCACACGAATAAGAGACCAGAGCTACCGTATTCACACACCAGTCGATATCGGGGAACCGTTTTTTTTGCCAACTCCTGCGTTTGGAACGCCCGAACACGTAAATATACTCTAAGACGGAGAGAACAGGGGATGGAAAATGGACGGACGACGGAGAAGAAAGCCAAAAAACGACGGGCCGAAGCGAGGGAAAGGCTCCAGCTGGAGTCCGCGGTGTGCGATCAATGAATGCCCCGGCTCGGGCTCCCTTCAACCAAGACACACCAACTCAATCCCCGGTCGGCCTCGCGCGCCTGTGCCCGCTGTGAATCGATGCTAGGCTTACAAACCCAACGTCTAGCCTACTGGGAGGGGTAGCTTTTCGGAGCTCGGGGATTGCTTCTATCTATCTATCTCGATCTTCATCTCATCACCCAGGCAGAGCACATAGAGAGGAAGAGAAAGATCCTTCCCCCCTCACATCCTAGCGAGGAACAGACTGGAACAGCCATCCACTGTTACGAGGCTGGGCCAAGAGCCAAGCACCAAAATAGAAACATAGACCAGCTTGCTCGAAGAGAAGACGAAGAGAGCGTAACCCCTCTCGGCAAAGCTCTGCGCCCTATCTCTCATTTACGCATCCTTAGGGGCCAGGCGCATGCATGCAAGGGAGGAAGGGGAGTCGCACGTCAGCCTTGCATTGTAAATGTAAGCCGTCTCTCGGAGGGGATCAACAGCTCCTCCACATGTGTCATTCATCAACATAGCCAGCCATTCCGCTTTCTCACCCATAGCTTTCCCCTCCGCGCGTCTCACGCACATGCACGCCCTGGCTCCAACACTCCGACCCGTAAATACTTCCTCGATTTCTCGTGCACCAAGGGACTCCTCGGCGACTCTCAAAAATGCTTAATCAGAAGTTTCCGCTCCGAAGTCCAATAACTCCTTTTTTTTTAAATAGGAACGTAGGCTGTAAGTCCGGAAGTACGGCATTCATATGCAACCGACATCGCTGCAAGTCTGGAAGACGCGTAACGAAGCGTAAATAAAGACAAAAAGGAGGACAATCACAATCGGAAATGGAATAAAGCTGTTCGTGCGTAGTTGTGCCCTAGCGCCACCTCGGCATCGATAGAGCAAATTGCAGCCATCCCTTTCACTCAGTAGATGTCATCCTCTCTCGTTACATATGGGGGGGGGGGGCATGTGAGCCCCCTGACCTTCGATAAGCATTTTTCGAATTAGTATTCAATGCTATTTCCCAATCTTCCGTCGTCCTGTTGTCTCATCCTTTCTTTGTGACCATGAGGTGGTCGGAGATCTTTTCTCATTTTACGGCAAAAATAAACAAGTTACCCAATTATTACATCAATGAGAATCAAGAGCTATTATGCTTAGTTATATTATTTATATCAAATGGCATTTGACTGCGGAGTAGATGAAGGTAACCACTCCCGATACGCAGCAAAAAGAAATTCCTATTGCACGGAGAGTGCAAGAGGACAGGATGAAATATTTAAGGTCTGTATCGTAAAATGGGCCTAACTCATTCCATTTTGCTCAACTTTAGAATACCTATCGTAAATTACATTTTGCGAGCATTCAACCACTCCCATTCGTCACGGGATTGCCGACATATCCTTCTGAGCGAACTTGATTGCTACTGTGCCCTAAAAGTATTCATTACTCTTAGTGTGATCGCAGTATCCTGACAGGCTCCTGGCATAACCTCAAAATTTAGGCCTAAGAAATAGCCATGAGCGAAGACGGCTCTGCCGTCATACATTCATGAAATTCTTTCTCTCTTATCATTTCAACACCAGTACCGTATTTTGCATGCTCACATTCTACAATTCAATGATATTAGCCTGGAATCTCTTCATCCAATTTCTTACAATCTTTTGCCTCCTAGATCTGTATAGTGAGGCAAGCTTACGAACACAACGAATCCTATTACGTCGCAGATTTCTACCTATCTTGCATTAGGTTCTCGCATCACGTAACCGATCATGACCATGTATGTCCTGGATCACTAAGAAAACATACCCATATTTCGTGGTCCAACTCTTCCCAATCCGCATTGATATCAGCCTTTAAAATCGATTTATGACGGCTGTAGGAAGCAGGATTGCGGAATGACTCCACATTCCAGTCGAACTGATCTTCGGTTGCATCGATTTCGAATCCGCGACCAAGAAGGTAAAGATAAATCATTTGGCCGAGGACAGACGGACAGAACGAAGCCGAAAGATAGGACAGTTGAAAGGAAGAGACTGATGCGCGGGACCTAGGATATGAAATTACCACGTGACCCGGCGCGGTCACTGAGAGCCAATCAGAATCGACCAAAATGACGTCATCCGGTCGGCAGCACAACACCTGTGGCTGCGAGGGGCAATCCCACGCGGACGGCTTCTCAGGAACCAGTGACTCTAGCATGCGTACAGTATGCCTCTTGGAATCGCCTCGAGAAAACTTTCCGCCATTCCCACGTTCCAGTAACATGGTAAAGATCGGATGAAACGTGGAAGCACTCGATCGCGAGGAGACCCTAATTTTATCATAGTACCCTGAGAACTGCAAAGCGAAATGTGTCCAGTCAAACATGAGCATGTTTGGCTGCATATATTACGCAGTAGAGCGTCCCAAAACGATCTCTACGCTGAATGAAAAAAGCCACATGAACACTTATCTTAAAATAAGATATTACAAACTAATATGAACATTTCAAAGTTGATTTTGAGGCAAAACTAGGCTTTGACACAAGCAAATCAGTGCATTCTGATCATCAATGGTCTACATGGATTGATTTGTGAAAGTTACTTTTAGAAATAATATATTCATCTTGCTTTTGAGTTCTTTCCTGCTTTGATTTGGTTATGATAACATTTCTAGAAGAGAATGGCTTGTGCAGGGACACAATGACCATCAATAGTTTTACAAGTCTGGATGTGTGCAAGAAAAGTGCAGTTCTGGCCTACCTGGCTGCAGTATGAGGCAACAACAGAAAAACAAAACAAAACCCTGTGACTTCAACCTTTTTTTCCTTTTACGCACTTGAAAGAAGATAGTTGCCATAATTATAGTGGAAAGTCCATTTTTCAGACCAATGAGTAATCATAGACTCTCAACCATAGTTCATTTCTCTGTTCTGTTTTCTCCAAAACTTGCAAATCAAGTCTTATAGGCAACATTTTCAGTTTACTCCCTCCCAAACAATAAGAAAAATTATGCATATATTTCTTTTCTTCCCAGAGAGAGAGAGAGAGAATGCAACAAAGGCTCCCTCTGCAACTGAATTTGGGACAAATCTCTGATATAACACAAGTGCCATTTTGTAATGCTGCTCATAGAAGATTCACAATTGGAACATGTCACACAGTATTCAAACTTGGAATGGATAAGCTGAATATGCATTTCCTAAATTTCTGCCATGAACTGTTGAGAGAAGTCCACATAGAATGGCTTGGAGATAGAAAATTGCACAGCAGTGATTTGGGCATTTTGAAAGTAGGCAATTTTTTTCACCAGGATTAAAAAATGTCAAGGTTTCAGAAAAGAATCACGAAAGGAATCTGCACTGCAAATATCAGCAACAAAAGGTCATCGGTGCAACCCAAGTGAGCTAAATTAATTTGCTAGCATTCCCTTTCTTAGTATTAGTAGCCACTTTCCAGATAATCTGCTCTAAATACAAACCAGCCAAATCTATGTGACATCCAGAGATCCAAACCAGTTTCACCAATTAAGAATCACTTCTTACCCATCTCCTCACAAAACTATATTGCATTATGCATGAGCCCTACTTCTGTTTCCTATAGACAACCAGTGGGTGCATCTGCTGATAACCTCAGAAGGTATAATTCCAAAGTTTTGCCCCAGTGGCTGTGCATTTTCACATTCAAAGCACGATCTGACACATATGGTTTATAGCATATGAGAACACGCAGCACATCATTCAGGGATTCCACAGATAACAGCAGTTGTTCCAAGATTGACATCTGCACTGCATTTATCATGTCTATTTCGATGACCTATGGTTGACCTCAGATTCGATCAAGATGGAATCCATGCTGCAGGTTTCCTCTATACCATGCAAGAGGAATGTGGTCCACACAACATTCTTATCATCAGCAGCAACCCATGCTTCAATGATTACTCCCAAATGCAATACCATTCTACATACAAGATACCTGAATGACAAGAATGTCTTGCACCCTGTATCAAGTCTCATCAGCAAGTACCCTGTAGATTCCCAATACCATTCAGCACCAACCACTGTTGAACCTCACACTGATATCTAATTGCTGCTTGTTTTCATGAAATGAACATATTTGTTAAAATGGTTAAAATTAAAATGTTATTTTCCATGAGGCATATTCACGTGAAGTGACAATAATGTGCAGAAAACCACAACAGCAACCAAATATTTCTGAACGGTATTGGCCTATTTCTATATATACAGGGTGACCCAAAAAATTCTACCATTACAGGAATAAGCAATTCAAGTTCGGAATGTACTAATACTAGAGTATATCGTACTATAATACAGGGTTTTAAATACAGAACGAAATTACATGCATTTAAACGAGCGTAACCATAAATAAAACGAAAATACGATTGAATTTGCGGCAACCATTACGATATTTTCCAATTACAGTGGTAACGTTTTTGGGCCACCCTGTATATCATGATGTCACAAACGGCCTGCCACATCAGCAATATTTTTCAAGTGATCAATCCAATCCAACATGAACCACATCCTACAGATGTGGTTCATGTTGCTTATACATTAGTAATTCGCGTAAATTAAAAACTCTCTTTTATATCATCTCTGTTTAAGGCCAATGCATAACATAACAGGCACATAAAAACTTTTGCCAGGATGAAAAGTAGACCGGATCAGAGCCATACTTGCTACTCTTGAAAGGGCATCAACGAGATTTGAAATGATATGGAAATCATCTATATCTTGAAATCTAACCGGTCATCAACTGGTCCTTCCAAGGACAACTTTGGTTCATCGTCTCATTCCTTTAAGGATTATTCCACTAGCTACATTTTTCAGTACGCGACAAAAAAAGAATGCCGCTATAATCGCAGTTCGCCAGTTAAATTGTGCAGGACAGTAAAATAAACGCGTCATGAACCTACCGTTGCTCGTCCGACCTGTGAGATCGAGGGCAGACATCTTACGGCACCCTGTAGTAACTGGACGCGAGCGAACATGACGAGGATTCTCTAGGAATGCACGAATCGTCACGCAACGATAGGTCCATTCGTGGGCATGGCAACGATATCTAGTGCATTTGCTGCGTGTGAAGGGCAAAACTTTGCCGCGCCCCGGTCACGAAGCACACGTTCGTTTCAACATCGAGCAAGGTGACAAATGATAGGCTACCGTAAGCCCCAGAAAATGAGCCACTCTCGACGTACCGATTTCAAGGCGGCGAGAAAGTGAAGCACATCCAAGGAGATGGCTTGAGAGGTAGCAGCCCCGTCACTAGCCATGACTAGAGTCGAATGCAGGTGCGCAAGACGAGAAAACAAGACTAAAACCGTCCGTCCCTATCACCAGGAATGGGAATGGACATGAGCCCAGAGCGAGATCTCTCCAAGGACGACCGCGAGCCACGCTATAGCCCAAGGCCCAGAGGCGTACAGTCACCACGCACCGGGACTCTTTCGTGCTGCATCATCACACTCGCGCCATGTGATCCACAAAACACACGCCACAGCGAAACACCAACGGAGAGCGAGAGAGAGAGCAGGAGGACGGGGGAAAGGAAAGGAATCACTAGTTCTTCTTTGCCTCCTACAGACAGCGTCCTTCGAGGTTCGGTCCCGGTTGCGTCATGACTCACCGAACGACCCCGAATTCCGTGCCAGCCCTCGCACTGACCATCCTTCACGTCTTATCGCTCTCCCTGCCTTTTCTTCCTTTTCCCTCCAACCCCCTACCACTTTCTCTTTACAAGCCGCAAATCGCCTTCACCCCCCTTGTCGCTTCCATGCGACACCCATCCGTTCGTAACGCCTTACACGCCCCATTGCGGGCAGACTGCTCCCGTCCGTGCCCCGAGGAGGCATCACGCCGTTCCTCGGGAGGAGCGGGTTCCATCAAGGTCGACATTCATCTGCTCGGGGAACCGGGTGGGCCATAACCGGTACCGATATCCAACCCTTCATCTCCAGACGGGTTTCCACATTTCCTGCCGAACCACGGTCCGTGCATTAGCATGCCCGGAACTCACCCAAGGGCAATCGAACCGTGACGAGCATCCGAGCCCCGCCGCATCGATTCCCCACCGTTCCGATGCATTCGCAGTGTCCATTTCCCACACCGTAACCGAAACGCGGCAGAAAATGAATGGTGGGTCGAGCGTCGGGGGGTTGACCCTCAGCATTCGAGTGTAAATCAACGTCCGACCCGTCACACTACATCATACATTACCGTATTCGAGCCGAAGAGCCACTTTCAAATTCCATTCTCCAAGTAAGGAGAGCGCGAGGAGAATAAGACAACGCCGATGCCATCCACGCACGAAAAAAAGAATGGACGAGTATCCAACAGAAGTGAAAGGAAACACTGACACAGTTGCGGTCCCCAAAACCGTTGTTTCAAAACCGGCATGGGAGGAAACGTCAGTTGCATCAACCGAATCGGGAAGAAGCAGGAAAAGCGACAGGACTCAATACGTAATGAGGATTCCTTTGTGTGGAAATGTCACTTGCGCTCCGGTTAAGCAAGAACTAACGGAATTTCCCTGCTGGAGCTAAAGGGCTAAGTACAAGTTGCTAAATTTTCCGTCTACATTCCGGAGTCGTGCCCGAGTCACTTACCCTCTTCTTACGCCGTAATCCTGTTCAGAACGGATTGCACAATTCAAATGTCATGAAGACAACAGAATCAACGAACGCCCTACAATCCCCTCATAAATTTCTAGCAAATAATGGGACTTGAGAGCGAAACTCACAGCAACGGCACCGACTGGGATGAGACCTGCGAACTCGTCCGGCCGCGGACCGAGCAGCCCCGGGCCGGAGTTGGCCCCCCCGCTGATCAACGGCTGGCCGACCGAGTTCGCCACGGAGGAGGGGATCGCGCCGTTCAGCATGGGCTGCAGGATTTGTCCGCCGAAAATCGCTGTGGCCATGTTCACCATGAATGTGTCTCTGCGGTGATCTTTCGAGGGGTGAGGGAAAATGATTGCTGGATGTGGAGTGTGGGCGGTTGTCACTTCATGAACTGAATAAAAAATGTAGCACTCGAGGTGAAGGAGGGTTCAGGTTTCACAATTATATATCACGGGAGAAAGGGAATGTACATGTTCAAGGAGGTAGATGAGATTCTCTTCAGATCTGAAAAGTATAAGAACATGAATTTTGAACTGGGTCTGGGATTGGTCATCTGAGGAACAATGGGGGTTGTGAGCCAGAGTTTGAGTTCGTTAAGCATAGCCTTATGGTCTTTCAGTAAAAGCAAGCTTCCAATGGCTATTTCCATACAATGGCAAGAGCATGAATTGATTCCACATTTCGAATGTGATAAGGCTCGACCTTCCATCAGGCCTGCCCACTGTCATGCACAGCAACACACAACATTTAAAAATACATATCAGAAGATAAAGTAGCTGGCATAACTAAGTACTCCAGGGTTATCCAGAATAAAATAGGGAAACATCCTTGCTCTTACATCCAGTATGTAAGTACATCATTCATGAAGTAAAAACAGCACTAGCAGTTTCTTTTTCTTCCAGAGCTTATGTTGAAGTGGATTTCATTTTCACTATTAGTACTTTGTGAAGATTTTGGAGAGCATCTGTGAAATTTTCATCACATTATAAACATTTCACAAATGATTTATTAAAGAATTTGGAAAACAAATACTGATGACAGTTGTAAATGGTGAGCATGGTTCAGGAAGACAGGAACTGCCTTTGAAAGTAACCACATGGCAGTCACAATGACTTGCAATTCCAGCCATGGCAAGGGCATCAGATCTTTCATAGTTACCTGTCATGCATACTTGTATTGGAAAAAAAAAGACTGAACTTGTATTGTTTTTAGTTCAAGTTCAGTTTGGGTTGGAGGTTGGAATAAGCATACATTGTTTGGATTTGAGTTCAAATCTATTCCTGACTACTATAGGGTGTTAACAAAGTTTCTTGATATTTATGTTCCCCTGTCTTTTGCAGCTATTGAGGAGGAAGTGAACCATGAAGGACACCAGTGCATTTAACATAGAAGAGTGACTAGTTATGAGGGTCTGGGAGCATCAAACAAAGAAAAATGGGAAAACAAATAGCTAGCATTCAATACTGATATTTTGGATGCATAACTTCCTCAAGGGACTACGTAAACACAATGTACCAAGGTAATAGATGACCAGGTATAGCATGTTGAGGGCAGGCAGCCATAAGAGTAGGAACCTGCTTTTCAAATGTTTACTAAATACTGACAAGTTGAAAGATGAGTCAGGGGTTAGTGCTGATTTTGCAGCTGATCTCCCACAAAGGGAGATCCTCTGATTTGGAGGATGAAAGGGTTTCAGTGACAAGCTTCCAAATTTGTTGCTTGTTTGAAAGCAATGAGGAGAGGTGAGAATAAGGGAAACCTTTGAGAAGAACCAGAGTTATGCTGAGCAGAGAGAAATACCAAGGTAATAGATGACCAGGTATAGCATGTTGAGGGCAGGCAGCCATAAGAGTAGGAACCTGCTTTTCAAATGTTTACTAAATACTGACAAGTTGAAAGATGAGTCAGGGGTTAGTGGACTAAACCTCCTACTTTCCCAAAGTCACTGTTCGAAGGTTTAAACAACGAACAAACTTTCGTTACTCCTCTCCACTCTTATTCCCTTTGGAAACTCTTCTTGGTCTCAATACGACTCGTCTCTCTTAATTAC
Source organism: Darwinula stevensoni (assembly GCA_905338385.1). Classification (NCBI taxonomy): domain Eukaryota; kingdom Metazoa; phylum Arthropoda; class Ostracoda; order Podocopida; family Darwinulidae; genus Darwinula; species Darwinula stevensoni. The sequence goes on from CAJPEV010001915.1 coordinate 37,511, forward strand.
AATTAGAACTAGTCAATCTTTATAATCACATTTATTTACCTTCCCTCCTCCACAATAAACTTGTCTTGGTCAGGTCTATCATCACCTACCGTTTACACTCAAGTGGCTCACTTTCAAAAAAGAGAAGTCACATTTAGTCTGTCTGTTGGTTCAGTCACTGCATTCCCACTGGTGTTCAATAATTGCAATGGAAATATCCTCATAGTCTTGAAAACTAATCCCAAACAATGATCAGGCAGGCTGCAAGCTGAAGTCTTTCTTTTTATATGCAAAGCAAATTAATTTTTATTACAATACTTTTTTTAAGCTAAATGTTTCCTGCATGAAGGAATCAGGAATCTACAGTCTTTCTGGATCTCAACACAATATATATGTACAACCCAAGGTAAGAGAGTTAGGGTTTTGGTCTCTGCCAGTACTCTTTCACAACTTGTAACCGATGGATCCAATTTTGACATACAGACAGAGCCAGAAAGTATAGAATTACTGATAAGAAGTTAACATGCTATATGTGACAACCCATTATGTAGTCCCCTTCTCCTAATGTAGCTCCCTCAATATAGCTTAGTCTTAGTGTGCCTCATGCCCCTCCTCCCATAGCCAACATTGATAGACTACTACTGCACATGGCTTATGCAGCTAGATTTCTTCTTTCCTCCATTCTCCATGATAATCAAGCTACTGGGCCTGCAATATTTCCAGCAGATCAGAAGCTCCTACCCTGTTCCTCTAGTGACCCACTTTCCCCAGCAACCACTTCTCATCTACATTAATTTAGGAACACAGACAATATTCAACCTAACAAAATAACCCGACCTCCCTGGGAAAGAAGGAGGAGTCCGTCGATACCTCTTTCAGAGAGTTACCCTGTTCAAAATAAGGGTAAACATCGTTGTGTCTGAGGGAGCTGAGGGCGTGCTAGCCCTTGGTTCCTCTTTCCCCCCACTCACTACCAGGTTTAAATTTGCTCCTATATTAGGGTGACCATATTTTTTTAAAAGGAAAATCTGAGACATTTTCCCTCCGTTTACAGTTGACAATAGGCCAATGAGTTGGTTGCTACAAATGAGTGGCACTGAAAGGAAATATCACTGGATAGTTTTCTGGGCAGGGCAGTACCTCAAAACCAGGGGCTGTTCCAGAGAAAACAGCCTGTCCTGGTTTTACTGGGACAATCTGGTCACCCTATCCTATATTGAGCCTTTCCTTACTACTCCCACACACACACACTAATGGTCCCACCCGTTCTCCATTCATCCATCTTGCAATCCCCCCCCCTTCAGCAACCACTTCCAACCCTGCTTGTTCTATTGAATAAAATGCCTGTTTCAATCAATTTCTGCAGGAATCCTAGTGTGGCTTCTTGGAAGGTCTAGGTCAACTGGCATGCAGAATCTGCATTTAAATGCCATTTAGTATTTGACAATAGGAGCACAAAATTTGACACTACATCAGATACCATTAAAGGGCAATGAATGCCATTGACAAGTGTCAGAGAATCTGAAAAGTGCTACATTCAATAGAGAAAACCAACATGGTGCTATAGGAGCTCCTGCGTTAGCAACAATAAGGTTTAGCTGCCATTAATGAAAGTCCACAAGGAAAACACAGCTGCACTGAGCATATATTAAATCTCCTTTAATACGACGAGATTTGACTTAGCCGTTCATCATTAGGCAAGTAAAAAAACTCTCATGGACCCAGGAAGAAATGGGACTGTACAGGATAAAACCACATATCTAAACAACACACACCAATGAACTGCTTCAACTTAGGTCTTACTTGAAAGAAATACATCAGGATATGGAATGACAAAATAAAAGAATGGTCATGGGTGCTAGTGGAAAACTCAATTATGAAGCCTCATGACATGGGTTAGACCTGGGCCTAAAATCTGTTTTAGTTACGGTTTGGTTAAATGAAAGTTACAAGCAAATAATTTTTCTTGACAGATACGTCGACGTTTGGGCAGACTGGCTTCAAGCTTGCAGTTAGCAATAAATGTGTAAGCCTCAATATAATTACGAAAATGTGGTCTACATATTGATCTTTTCCCCCTAAGGCTTAAGCTTTGAAAACTAAGCAAGGATATTCTGATCACGTGGAGGGGGCATAGCCTAGGCCTAGTGTACCGTTAGATGAACAGGCCCATGGAAGCAGCTTTGGGACTGAAAATTTAAAATATATATCGCAGACAACAGAGTGAGCCTACAAATGTAATGTTTCAATCACAACAAAGATCTCGAGGCTAGAGCNTGTAATTAAATCCTTGTGTCTGTTATAAGTTGGATTGTTTTATTGGGCTGGAGGGACCCTTTCTTCCTCCTCAGGCAGCTATGGAGAAAGTCTCTCAATGGGACAAGTTTTATTCCCATTTGTAGCACGTGTCTGAGGGTGTGCTAGCCCTTGGTTCCTCTTTCCCCCCACTCACTACCAGGTTTGAATTTGCTCCTATATTAGGGTGACCATATTTTTTTAAAAGGAAAATCTGAGACATTTTCCCTCCGTTTACAGTTGACAATAGGCCTATGAGCTGGTTGCTACAAATGAGTGGCACTGAAAGGAAATATCGCTGGATAGTTTTCTGGGCAGGGCAGTACCTCAAAACCAGGGGCTGTTCCAGAGAAAACAGCCTGTCCTGGTTTTACTGGGACAATCTAGTCACCCTATCCTATATTGAGCCTTTCCTTACTACTCCCACACACACACACTAATGGTCCCACCCGTTCTCCATTCATCCATCTTGCAATCCCCCCCCCCTTCAGCAACCACTTCCAACCTTGCTTGTTCTATTGAATAAAATGCCTGTTTCAATCAATTTCTGCAGGAATCCTAGTGTGGCTTCTTGGAAGGTCTAGGTCAACTGGCATGCAGTTAACAGAATCTGCATTTAAATGCCATTTAGTATTTGACAATAGGAGCACAAAATTTGACACTACATCAGATACCATTAAAGGGAAATGAATGCCATTGACAAGTGTCAGAGAATCTGAAAAGTGCTACATTCAATAGAAAAAACCAACATGGTGCTATAGGAGCTCCTGCGTTAGCAACAATAAGGTTTAGCTGCCATTAATGAAAGTCCACAAGGAAAACACAGCTGCACTGAGCACATATTAAATCTCCTTTAATACGACGAGATTTGACTTAGCCGTTCATCAGTAGGCAAGTAAAAAACTCTCATGGACCCAGGAAGAAATGGGACTGTACAGGATAAAACCACATATCTAAACAACACACACCAATGAACTGCTTCAACTTAGGTCTAGGAAAGAACTTCAACTTAGGAAAGAAATACATCAGGATATGGAATGACAAAATAAAAGAATGGTCATGGGTGCTAGTGGAAAACTCAATTATGAAGCCTCATGACATGGGTTAGACCTGGGCCTAAAATCTGTTTTAGTTACGGTTTGGTTAAATGAAAGTTAAAAGCAAATAATTTTTCTTGACAGATACGTCGACGTTTGGGCAGACTGGCTTCAAGCTTGCAGTTAGCAATAAATGTGTAAGCCTCAATATAATTACGAAAATGTGGTCTACATATTGATCTTTTCCCCCTAAGGCTTAAGCTTTGAAAACTAAGCAAGGATATTCTGATCACGTGGAGGGGGCATAGCCTAGGCCTAGTGTACCGTTAGATGAACAGGCCCATGGAAGCAGCTTTGGGACTGAAAATTTAAAATATATATCGCAGACAACAGAGTGAGCCTACAAATGTAATGTTTCAATCACAACAAAGATCTCGAGGCTAGAGCTGCAAAAAAAACTGGAGTACGTCTTTCACACACCACTCTCGACGAACCCAAGATCGCGACCCAACACAAGCAACAAGCGTCAGCACAGCCCCACACGACAGGCGCCATTTGAGAGCACCAAGGACGCATGCGTTCTTTGTTCCCTCGCGCGCAGACGCACGCATTCCACTTGTTGGTCGCCCCTCGGCCCCGAGCCATCCGCTGCAAGCAGCTGGCTGTATCCGCGAGGAAGACATTCACCTACTTTAAATGATAATACGACTCCATTTTCTTCCCTTCTAAGGCGACAGGAGTCCTACAAATTGCATGCGTCTATAAAAAGTGGCGATGAAACGTCGTCGCAGGCAGGCATTGTCAACAATTTGGGCTGTACCGACTGCCCATTCTCGGATCATGCTCATCGGCTGGAGCCGATTGTGATCTCTTGATTGCGAATAAATTAGCATGAGATCGCATACTAACTCATATTGGTCCATTTGGAAGCCATGAGATATTTATCAGTGGGCCTTCTTAAAACTATCTCCAGCCTGTCTGCGCCTGTCAGTGGTTAGCTTGTTGCCTATTGCTGCTGTTGATAGTGTTTAACGACAAAAGCATAACAAAAATGCAGGTGCAATATTTTCCCTCCTTTCCCCCCGCCGGCCCCCACAATCGGGCCGTTCTTAATCCAACATATCTGTCTGGTCGAGGCCGGCTAGAAGAGGCTTTCAGCGAGGCAGGCGGGCCGGCGCCTAGCCGCATTCCCACGCTCGCGTCTTTTTTCTTTCGTTTCGCTTCTCCTTTGGGCATCGGCATCATGCAACTCTGCCGATGGTGCAACACCGGCGGCCATCGGTACATGGTACATCGGTACATGGCGGATACATCGGTACAGTCCTGCCAAAAATCCTCGATTCGTGGTATCGCCTAATATTTATATAAGCTTATATAAATATAAGGTATAAGCTTATTTCAAGAAGCACTCGTGTAAAAACTACTAAGGATATTGCATTAATGTCTACAAATCAGAGACAAATAGCATACAATTTTTGAACTATTCGTTGCTTTTTGAGCACATTTTTACATCGGACAGGAAAACTACCCATCGGTTGACGGGAGACATGTTCAGGTACTTCCTCCGGTAACTTAATTGGTACTTAGTACTGAGGTAACTTCTGCTTTCTGCAAGAATACTTATTCCGAGCATCTTCGATATCGATCGGCATAAATAAATATTTGAAGCCATCTTCGGCAGGAACACTTGCAGGCAAACGAGGCGTCTCTTCCTGAAGACAAAATCACGATAATCCCAGGGACACACGAGCCTGTTCGAAAGCTGCATCACGTCATTTTATTTCTATTAATTACCACAATTTCCGCATCGAAAAAAAAGTGAGATCATTGCCCTCAGTAAACGTCCATCACAGCACCGACATCGGCGACATTCAGCCGACCTGGACGCTCGCTCGACCCAAACAGCTGCTTCACCACGCTTTCTGCAAATACAAGATGCATGACGGTGAAGATTCTTCCATAATTATTGTAATTATTAAAATCCCTATCATCTCGCCAAACGTTAAATTAGCCGATTGACGGTTTGCCGACTTACGATTCGACTCGTCCAACTTCATTCTATTGTGATTATGCGGGGACTGAAATCACCCGACTCGAATCGTCACACGAGGTCCACGAAGCCGTTTTCCGAACGGCTTGGTGACAAATCCCTCGGTGACGAGGGATTTTCGTCACCGGTTTGCCGGATCCGGTCGAAGCCAAACTGGTTTTCGAGATCGTTTCGAATGTTATGCCCTATCGCTGCACGGAACGGACGTGGGCCCTCGTCAAAAGTTTTCAGTTCGCTTCGGCGACTCGAATACTTATCCCCTCCATCCGAGTCTCGTTGAATTCAACATAGGCGAGTTGTACGTCGGCGAATCGTCGTTCGGCGGCGTGCCAACACCGCTCAATAACAGGACACGGAGCCCCCTGCATATGTCACGATTCTAGCACTCCAACTCTTCATCAATCTCACATAATTGTACCAGAAAATAATTGAAAATGCATATAAAAAGTGGCTAAAGAATGACTTCACAATCTTTCGTCTGATTGCCATGCCCATAATAATGACGATGCGCCCGTGAAATTTTGAGGATAAACAGTTCTGCTCTTCTTTGATCGAATGCAATTTATTTAAAGGAAATGCGACCGATGGTTTCACACAATTATTTTACTGTACGAAGTAAATTAAAGTTTGCAGTTAGGCAGCATCACGTTAACATGCTACACTAAACTTCTATATTTTTTTCTTCAATTTTATGCATAATAATTTAATAACTTCTAAAACAAATAGCGTAAATACAATTATGATTGAAATTCCAGAAAAATATCGAAGGCCCCCACGTATCCCCTTGCCTCTGCTCTAAAAAATGTTTATCCAAGAGCGTAAGGGAAAGTAATGTGCGCGCAACAGCGACTTAAAAAAAAAAAAAACTTTTGTTTTCTTTTTTCCAGCAGAAAAATGATTGGAAAAACTATTGGCCGTATTTCCTTTAACACTTTCAATCCCAGGGATTCAAATGCGCCGTGGCTCGGGACAGAAAGTTTTAAATATAAATTAAATCCGATTAGGAAAAAGTAGTTCTGTTAATCCTCAAATTGCATGGGCATGACCGATACACTAAATTATTACAGGTGTATCGGCTCTCAAAGCTATGAGCTTACTCTTGCCAGACTCAATGGCCTGGCATATTTCACATGACTGATGACGACTGAAAATGAATTATGCAGATATCAATCCCTGTCAGTCCCTTCAGAATGTGGTGTACAAATTATTTAATGATGATGCTAAAATGATACTTGGTAATGTATGCAATGTGAAATGAAACTTCTGTGCAACTCAGACCTTTACTGAGGATGAAGCTTTCTTAGGGCAAAAGGTAAGGGAGACTATAGCTCTGATGCTGCATTTCTCTGCTTCTGCATGAGTGCTCATTACATTTTTCTATTTTCAGGCATCATGAGGAGTCATGACTCATCTATTAAATGCAGTGGAAAAGTTCTAGGACTGCTACAGGGCAGTGCCATTGCATGTATGATTTAAAAAAAACACCAAAGACATCATGATGTATAGGCAGTGTGTTGCTAGCATCAGTCAAGTCAAATTTCTAATAAAACTTCAAGATTTTTTGCTATTTGGATAACTGATTGATTGAAGCACTCCTGTTTTCTGGCTTACAGTTGCATTGGAATAATAGATGGCAAAGTATTAAATTTGGAAAAGGGGGTTTAAAATAAAACAAACCCTTCATGGGTGCCCAGCCAAGTGCTAATAAACCTCTACCACTAAAAAAACCACTGACAATTTGGAGTTGACTCAGGCTTGAAAGCTGTCCTGTTCCATTTACACTTTTTGCCATTCTTTTCAGCTTGTGTTTGATTAGCGGAAGCTTAAACAGGAACTTGGTTTATTCAGTTCAGTTTTGTAAGGTGCATCTATTTTAACACTTTGAGTCCTGGCAACTTGAATGCACTTATGGATGTACAACATCATATGAAAGCTGCAGAGCTCAAAGTATTAAAGAACCATATGTCAAGAGTTTGTATCAATCACAATACACTTTAACTAATTATACCCATAGTAAAACTCAGTAATTTGTATTCAAATATCATGAAATTCCTATAAATACCAAATACAGTCTTGGGTATCTCTTCTGTGACTTATCACAATAATATAGCCTTTCGTAAAAGTAACTTTAACTGACATCAAAACAGACCTTTGCTGGCAAATCCACGTGGAGTTAGTTTCTTCTGCTTTGGACTGAAATTTTTTGGACTGCGCCTGGGTTTCACTTTCACTCCAGATTTTCTGTAAATGCAAACATAAATTGACCTCTTTCAAACTTCAGTCTTTTTGCCTCCAAACAAGAGTCACCAAAGCCTGGATAATGACCAGGTCAGAAGTGAGTCTTCTACAACCTTCTTGTACCACCACAGGAGGAGAAAAAGCATAATGGTATTTAAGATATATGAAGAACAAAGAGGTTGACAGTAAACAATTCAATGTCTCAAGACAGTACATAATAATGCTACACTAGGTGATGGATGCTGGGGCAATGGAGGAAGGGATGCAGTGCAATGAAACAGGTCAAGCTGGCATTTCCTTAGATCCAACATGTCATCTTCCTTAACAAAACTTGCAAATTCCACATTTATTTTGAGGGTCTAATTAATTTTATAGACTTTATGTCAAGAAAGAAGCTCACTTAGAAATCTACTTACCTACTCAGAGGATGAACCATCAACCGAGATCTCCTCTTCAAAGATGCAGACGAAATACGCCTGGGTTGGGATGTTGGTGATGAGGATGAAGAAGAAACAGCAGAGACTCGTTTCCTGGCCTTGGATTCTCGGTCTCTTGAGATCATGGCCATGCGCTCGCTTGCCTCCAATTCAAAGAAAATCTCATACAAGCTCTGTTGACACCTCTCCACCTGTTTTTGGGCAAAAAGCAGAAGGATCAAGAAACATGGAAGGAAAAAAAAAAAAAGGGCTCATCTGCTGATATATGATATGATGCTTAACTCACCTCAGCAAGAAGCTGTCTCCTGAGGAAGGCATCATTGTCCTCTTTTATCCCCCGAAAGTGGAGAGATTCTTGTTGAAGCCTCAGCCACAATTGAACACTCTCCTTCAGCATGCTCTTCATGCTCTGAACACGCTCCGTCTTCAGGAGTCGGCGCACCAGGTATCCTTTGACCAAAGCCCCTATCTTCATCCTCACTTTTGGTTTCATCTCCTTTATAACAGAACCAATACATGAGAATAACTCACAGAAAGCAAAGAGAACAACTGTATCATGCCTAAGGCAGGTTCCTCTACACCTACTTGGATTTTGTTCATCAATGGTGAAGGAACCTTCATGCCATTCATGTGCGCGGAGACATGTGAAGGAAGTGAAGAGGAAGAATCCCATCCTGAAACATCCTTATGATGTTGAGAAAGAGGAACTGCGCATAGTTTTTGTATTAATTTCAAACCCTTCTTATCTCCTGTCAGTTTATTCATTTCAGCAAGAAGTCTTCTCTCCTCCTCCTCAAACTGCTTCCTCAGTTTTTCCTGCTCCTTTCTCTGTCGCTCTTGAAGCCATTGCAATTCTAAGGCATGCTGCTCTTCAAGTTCCTTGGAAAGAGTCCAGACTCGTTCACCTTGATGCTTCAATTTATTTTTGGATTTTGGAGTTACATTCACATCACTAAGCAGCTCTTCCAGACTTTGTAACCGGGGGGAAGGATTGCCTTCTCCTGCATTCTTCTCATTGTAACTTTTGATAGAGGAAGAATGAAGACTTGAATCTGTGACAGAGTCTGGCCTCATTTCAGAGACAAAGACAGAATCATTTAAAGCTGTGTTCCCACATTTGATGTCAGATGGCAGTGTGTCAGACTTCTTGATTTCACATGCTTCTGAACATGATGAGGCGGGTGGATGATACGGAGAGAGCTCACTTTCGTCATTGTGATCAGAGCCCTTTGAAACATCAGCAGAATCAACCAGAGGTAAAATGCAAGGAACATCTTGAGAGATACTTTCATCCAAACCTTCCACCTTTTCAACTGAAGTCAAATATTCAGGAGGAATTTCACAGCACTCATGCTCTCCAGTTGAGAGATGGTCTTGCTCAACTCCAAGAGAAGGGGAAAGGCACAATCGTAGAGTTTCTTCCTCTTCGCTTGTCACAGGTGTCTGTGAAACATTTTGAAAGTGGAAGGAATCATTCTCCATAGCACTTGATACAGAGATGTGATGATCCTCATCACTTGTCACTGACTGGTCACTGGATTGAGACTCATGACTTCGTTTCTCTAAAAATCGCTGGAGTGCAGGACTCGGATGTTCAAGAGTGAATGACGAGCGACGAATTCGATGTGAGCCTGTCTCTGATGATGGAGGAGTACTCTTTGTACCTGAGGTCTGATCTACTGGTGTTGTTTCTGAAGCAGAATCAGCTGCGTGTCTCACAGCAGATGATGACAGGGTAGATTTATCTTCTCTCAATGACAATATTGAAATTTCAGTTGAAAGAGAAGAGGACATTGCACTGGAATTTTCTTCATGCTCACTGCAGCACTTGCCTCTAGGTGGTACAACTTGTACTCGATCTGATGCCTTCTTGCGCCATTCCCTCATTTCATCCCTCTTCCTCTCATTCATCTAGAGAAGCAAATACAATAAATCACCAAATAGAGAGCATTCATTTATTCATGTCAGGCTAAGAAAACTCATAATAGCCTATTAGCCTCTTTTCATTATATATCCACAAAAATCAAAACATTTCCTAACACTCCAATATTGAATTGGCCAAGGCTGATACCCATGTTGCCCAAGGAAAACTAAAATTTTCCATTGTGTGAACACTCTTCATTTTATTAGCTGGCTATAGTTTTCAGATTTAGAAATGCTCTGCATTTTTTGGATTACTGAAAGCTGTTGAAAATTACTTTGTCCATAAAACAGCACTAAAACAGTACATAAAACAGCCCAATCTTTAAAAGCTCACATTCTTGTAGGTTCTACCTCACATTCAACTCTGACTATAAAGTAATCTGACATACCCCTCAGCAGGAACCTAGAGATAGTAGAAATGGATATCTGAAGTGTATTCCACAGGATTTCCATTACATGACAAACCACTTTCAAAACTCAGGCATTAGCTTCCGGTAAAAATAACATGAACATTTACTTTCCATGAGCTTGAACTTCTCCTTTATCCTTTATTACCTTGAAAGACAGTATTCTAAATATTGACCATTGCCACCAAATACTGATCAGAACAGGAGAAGTCAGTCACAAATTGTGTTTCAATAAACATTTTGCATAGACACATTGATACTTGATTTATTTCTGGTTTCTATTAGCACATTTGAAAGTTTCCTTCCAAGAGTGATTGGAATTTAAAAGAGACCTGTGACTTTCATCCTTTTGCAAAGCAAAACTTCATACAAAATCTGGAAATCACAAAAGAAGAGTGAGTATGCAGATGAATCATTCTGACATAGTCACAAAAATTCACACTTTCAACTCTATATTTTATTATCATTTCACAAGTCCTGGAACTTTCAAAGCGGTCTGTAGTTTGACAGACATTCTGCAGAATGTGTCTCAGGGGATAAGTAGAAAACTGCCTCTGTCTCAATAGAGGCTTAGCTTAGATATCATTCCAATAGGCTTCAAACAGGTGATCTTGCTTGCTTTCGAATAAACCAAATTTTGCACTTCCAAACATTGAGGAATATATACTTAAATGGTTTACGATGTCTCAGCCATTCCTTGGACCACTGCTGAAGCAAGAAACGATGGAATACCCTTTAGCCCAAGCCTGGCCCACATCTGAAATCTGTAAGCTTAATCTATGCAAACCCTTATCCGCCAAGGCCTACGGAGTATTCGGCACGCGTTAGATCAATGATAGCGCCTATCATTGATCCTAGGCCTAGATGTAGACCAGATAAACTCACCAGGGGAGGAAGAATGGGTTTGTTCCGGATGCGAATGCGAGATTCAAAGGTACGTCTACCCGAAGGCATTCTCTTCAGTTGAGAAAGATGTAACGCCTCAAAATGAAAAAAGTCCTTCCCGCTATCATTAGCACAAACGCATCAGCCGCAACGAAGCGACCAGCAGAGCAGAACCTAGCTATAAACACAATTGTTTGAGTCTCCACGAGGCCGCCAGTCTCAGAGCGGCGACAGTCCTGACATCTCTCGGGCGAGGAAGACACCAACGCGGGTCGGCTCTCGTGACCATCTCCAGTTGACGTCTGAAATTCCAAGCCAGTTGCGTCAATGCACAGGTGCGAGGCAGATCAGACCAATTGTGATTTAACCGCTTTGCCCTTCTCTATCGAGTGATATTGTGACTAATCACAATCTATTTCCCCGGAAAAAGAGTCCGTCAGCGTAACATTCGGCGAGGATACGTTCTTAGAATGGCTTTCAAAAGGAGACAGTCGGGAAACAGTCTCGGTTATTCCTTTTTTCATGTTTCGTCACGTCACCACAATCAATCACTGCCCTGGTACAGCGCCAGGGCAGATTCCTACTGTGATTTTGCAAATGAATTCGTTCTTCCTCTGACATGGGTTTCACAAACTTAATGTTAATTCCATGAGAGATGATGAGTCTTCTCTTCACCATGGAAAAGGGTTTGAATTGCATTTATTAGTTGCGATTCACTCGACATAGGCTATATCCCCTATGCTTCCACGGGAGTGGAAGAAACGCTGTGGCTTGTGCAAGGGAAATTAAAAAGACGATGGCAAGGAAAGGGAATCCATTTACGTCCGTCTTTCGAGAATTCCTTCTCCATCAATTTGGGTGACATTCAAAGCTCATCAATCGTGGCATTCAGCAGGGGAGGGAGGCAATCCCGGATTCAAAGCCCCGTGACGAGGGCTGGCCAATCGGGAAATCACGCTCACACGACAAACGGAAGTCCTAAATCGATTAGACGAGGCCGGAGTGGATAACAGTCCGTCTTCGCAATCGCGATTCCATTCAAGTCGGTCAATTTCCGTTCCCGTACATAGAGAAGGAACCAGAGAGCCTCAAGAGGAGGCTCGTTGAATTTCCGATTAAACGATCAAATTGCGAACAAAATATCAGATGAATTAATAATGACACCTCATGACCAGCACTAAAAACCGCCATAAGCCTTGCAAACATTGCCTCCCATCAACAACCCTCTTGGTCGACATCCCCCCCCCCCTCCCCCTCCAACTCGCTCCATTCCTCCTGTTTCCCGCTTAGAGCTGTCTTCGCCTCCGTCCGATGCTGTGCGATGGAGGAAGACTCTTCACCTGTGACGTGTGCAGGCAGATGTACTCGTTGTCGATGTACATTAGCCATCGATTTCAATGCATGGGCAGCTTTTTTCATGCCGTCGAGCTGTGAGAGGGGGGAAATCGATACAGAGGGCGGTATTTCCGTATATTTATGTCTTCCCATTAATCTTCCGAATTCCGCGATTGCTCGAGCTTACTGACACCTCGAGGCATCATTCTACCTCAAAATACATCGCCAGTTGGCAGGCAGTTTCATGAAATCGTACCCAAGACTGAATTATTTATCGTGCACCGCGTTCGTCTGGCAGTATTGCCATCAACTGCAAGTCTTGTAACGAAACCCTGTGCATGGGAGAGTTTTTGAGGTGTACCGCACAAGGGCAAATTACGAAATCTAGGACACAGCAAGCCATTCTCACGCGAATGGCTTGCATTGTGTTTTGCCACTTTTTTAGCTTGATTTCACTTGCATGTTTCAATGCTTCACTTTAATTTAATTAAGTAGTTATTGCTGGATTGCTGGAAACAAATTTAATGTTAACTTATAGGGAAAAATGAAGTAATTTGTCCTGTATAAAAAAACGATTTTTTTTTTAACCAAATTTCTTCAAAAAGTAAAATGTTAAAAAAAAAAGAACGGAATACGGGGATAGTAAATCGAGTGCGAAAGTATTATCCTACACAAGAGATTCCAGTGTTATTCGTACTATTTCAGATGAAGTTTGTCAAGGCAGTAGACATGTAAGATATTCTCTAAGTGTCTTTCCAAAGATGTTTATTTCTGACCATATATTTCAAGATAGAACTATTGATGGGCGAGGGACTCCGTCAATCGATGAAACTGCCCGCTATAATTTATGGGAATTATTCCCAGTCCAGTCTAAAATTTCAAAACTTGATTTTCACCTATACGTCCCGTTACAGGGGCGCATGAAAATATTGTAAATCACGCGCAATGCCACTGAATATACGTTTTATTCGACCATAGAGAATACAAGACAAGAACAATGGAAAATATCAGCACCTTTCTAGAGTATAGAAGACACGGGGCACTGAAGAAGCACAATGAATACTCAAGACGTAAAAGAAACAAAAAAAAATTTCAGAATGTTTCTTCTCCAGCAAGTTCTCGTGATGAGAGGAATACCCAACGAAGAAAATATGCATTTCCCTTTTATTCCTTCCGATTCGCCTTCTCTTCCCCTTTGATCATGGCCGGCTGGTTAGTCTGGGTGATGGGGACCATCCGCTCATTTGGGGCACCTTCAATGGCCTGTCGACACATTCAAAATGCTCTTAGTCAATTTCAGATTGAGAACAAGCACAAGTAGAGTCTAAACTAAAACCGATAATGATCTTTGAGCTAATGTCGAAATTTTCTATGAAGCCAAGCTTGAGAGCCATCTGATTTCTGCAGTTGGAGAAAGAATTTGACGATGAAAACCCTTACCATTTTGGGTGCAGTGACGGTGAGAACTCCATCGGAGGAAAGGGAGGACTGGATGCTCTCCGGCCGGACATTATCAGGAAGGAGGTATCGTCGCTGGAAATGGCGAGAGATGAATCCGTGCTCGTCTCGCTTCTCCTCGTGCTTCCCCTCGATCACAACCGAGTTCTCCACTGTTTTCACGCTGATCTCCTCCGGAGCGAACTGCTGCACGTCCAGGTTGACCTGCAATACAGATGGAATCCCTCAGTACCTCCTGTATCATCAAGTTTCATTCCCATCATCTTCGACATAATCGAGATGAACAATTAACGGACACGTTACATCCAATAAATTAAAGTCTCAACGTGCCTTCAAAACAAATTCTAAGTATAGCCCTTAAAGGAAATAGGGACATGCGAAACCTGAACCAACCTGAAACTTGTCCTTGTCGTTGACCACCTCGCTTACGCCCGACTTGACTCGATCGCGATTCGGTCGCCTGGCGATGATATAGAAGGGGTGATAGGTGGGTGGGGCCAGGAGGTCGTCGTTCATCAGGCCCATGCCGAAATGTTGATCGAAGAGGCGAGTGACGGGATCCGTTTCTTCCCACCAGTCGCGACGAGGCCACATTCCCCAAGGAAACAGAGCCATAGCCTAATCCAAGAAACGAGCGACACTGATCAATCTAAGCGGATTTTAAAAATAATGTGTCCTATACGGTAAATGTCAGTCGCACAGACTTACCGATGAATTTGAATGCGCTAGTAAAAGGTACAAAGAAGTACACTTGAGTTGGCTAAGCCTCCGTTGAAGGTTTTACGACATCGGATTGCTTCTCAAACTCGTTGGTGAGAACTCTTCTTCTCGCCGTATTTATAGCGGGCGTCAAGTAGCCTGGAATGTTCAGGATATGTCCAGCGTTCGGGCATTCTGGAAAGTTCTGTCTGGAATACGATGGGAATGGGAAATCAGACACGCGCACGGTGTGAGTTGCGAATCCTACGCGGGTCGTACGTAGAAACTCGCAATATCCCGCGGTGCAAACATGACATTGCGCACTGATTCCCGCGGGACGCAGAGGAGTTCCACGGGAGGTCTCTATCGAGAACTGCAGTTCTCCTGGCCAATCGGAGCCGCGCGCGCCTGCTCCGAGTCGTCAGGCCTGCGACGCGCGACTTTCCAGAAAGTTCTAACACTTTCCTTGCCTTCTGCTGCTTCTCTGTCTGTATTACGGTGATTCTCTCTCAACAGGTCCAGTCACTACTCGAATGGCCGTCGAGCCGGGGCGTTGTGCTCTCGCTCTCCCCTCTCCTTATGTCGAAGCGTTGTCAGATAGGGTAAAAGACCCAGTGATGGACCGGTCCCCAGTGATGGGCCACAGCACATAAAAATTCCAATATCTAAGCTTCCATAGCAAGCCCACCCATTTTGTGACATATGCTAGCAACATTCAGGCACATAGACACTTTAGAGGTGTTCATGGAACAAATGCCTAGTTTTTGGAATTTTCCTGCTATGTGGCCCATCACTGAGTACCCACCATTAACAGGCCCATCACTGGGTCTTTTACCCTACAGGATGAGGCAAAAAAAACCCATGCTACTCTTTGATATTCTGTGGTGTTCCTAAGACAGCAGGGAGCACAAGTAAGACTTATTTGATAATTTGTAAATTAAAACATGGACTGGGGTAGACATACAGATTAGGACAAATGCCTCATTCAGCTCAACACACATACCTTAGGAAGAGTGATCCAAATTGGACAATCCTGACAGCATTGCCACACCTTCCCAAGCTCTCATTCACTATGTACCCCAATTTAATGGGCCTGGGGAAGGTGATGGCAACTGTGATGCAACTCAAGCATGAGGTCCTCCATCACTACACATCAGGCTACCAGGGCTGATAAGGCAGGTTTTACAAAATTTTCATTAATTTCAATTTTACAAAAACAACTTGAAATTTATTTCCAAAAGTGGAAAGGTACAGATGGGAAAGTGGTAGGTATGCACATTTTATACCAATTTCAAACAATCTAAGATGAAACTCTCTGTAGGTGAAAGAGTGACTAAAGCCTGTTATATTGAGAAGGCATGAGATGGGAAAATAATTTTTTAGTAAAGGATGGATGAAATGCACCATTAGCAGAATGATTCACAAGCTGAGTAGAACTGAGGGGATGCAAATGAGTGGCAAACTAAATTAATTTAAACTGAAGAAAATGGTGCATGTGTGGTGGAAGCCATTGCATCCCTCAATGAAAAATGTTGGATGCAAAAGTTCCTGCAACAAATTGCCAATAATAAAGGGGTAAGTCTGTACGATCTGGTCAGCAGATTCTGAAGTGCAGGGGAAAAAACACCTTGAAAGGAATTGACATTCCAAGCCAGTGCCACAATCCCGAAGGTCAATTTTGCAGTGTGAGCATCAGAATAAAATTCCAGAAGTGTTTGTAAAATGGCAAGCAGTAAAACAGCTAGACACTTGGAGGATGCTTTCAAGATTAATAGAAATGATTATATAAGAAAAAAATAACTAGCTGTGTGTTGTCTTATAACTGCAATATAATTTTGTTAAGAGTGGCATGTTTTCGATGCCTCACTCAGTAAGTGGAATAAAGATTCTAAAAAATTTGAGCTTTCTTGACACATGATTTTTCAGCATTGATGACCAATAAAAGCATATTTAAAAGGAATCTTGTTATTTTTCATATTCTACAACTACAGGGTGGGGCAGGTAAATTGGGACAAACTATAATGGAAATTGAAAAGACATGTTTTGCAAGCAAAAATCAATATATTGAAATGAAAATTGGCACAGAAGCAGTTCAAATGATACAGTTTCGAATTATTCAATGTAGTCTCCATTGTTGGCGACGACAGAC
>CAJPEV010001916.1:0-36406 GCA_905338385.1 Darwinula stevensoni
AATGGAGATCCCCCCCATTCATTAGGTCCAAGATGAAACAGAGCTTGTCTTGGGTATGGAATGCATACGTCATGCATACAATGAATGGGCAATCAGCCTGGAAAAATCAATCTTGTAAATATAAATATCAATATTCATGAGTCTTCTTCCTACACATAGGTCACCTGCTACTGCTGAGCGAAAACGAGAGCTGAACCGGTGGCCCCAGATAACTTTTCCCTTCCTAGCCGTACGGCGAATGAGAAAACGCAAACTTGCGTTCGGCTCCAATTTTCCATCTCGTACTTTTTCCCTCTTGAGTTCCTGGGGAATGCGGAGGAGGACGAAGTTGTCGGCGAGGTTCGTGACGGTCACGGTCTTGAGGGCGGACAGCGGGATGGAGTGCTTCAACTTCCACATCTCGTCCAAGAGGTAGAGGGTCCCCGACGTGAGGATCAGGATCCAGTTCTGAGGCTTGTGACCGCGCCGGTTGTACTTCGTCACCCTGGTGCAGTACTGTAGGAGACGGCCAACGGAACGGGACGGACATCGTTAGACGATCTCCTATTTCGGCATGCTCATCTGACCTCATGATCAAATTCCCCTCTGCACTGCACGAGCCTCATCGTTTAACGGCAGGGTTTTTTTTTAGGGAAAGGGAGGGGATTTGTCCCGAAACCCAAAGAAACAAGGAAATATAAAATGAACCAGGACCATTAACTTGGAAGGCAGCAGTGATTCGCTTTACTAAAATAAACGCACGGCAATACGTCTGGAACGTATATTTTATGGAAAAGAAAAAACCATAGGCTTTTTCTCCCCCGTACCCCTCTCTTTCCTCGATCGCTGCAAAGGGTTGTGAGGTTTCTATTCGATGAGAGAGCAGACCTAACCGCATCTCGTACGATAGAGTTTGCTCTGACACTTGCTAAACGTCGTATTTACTTCTGGCTGTGCTTCGATACTTGGATCCTTTAGAACGACCCCAAAGAAGAAAGGAACTGACTCTGGTCTTCTCCGGATCGCGTCGAATCCCGGCTTCGAAGATCCCCTTTCGCTTCTCGTCGAGGGTGGAGTCCAACCGGTTCCCCACGAACGGCTTACCGATGCTCCCCTTGTAGCTCGACTTCTTCCCTAAAAGTCATTCCGATTCCTTCATCGTCCAGAGTTTTGCACGGCGATCGGAGGCGGATCAGGAGGAAGGAGTGGGTGGTTTGCACAGACCCCACTCCCCTTTTCCCGTCGCGATTAGATACCGTGTACCATAGTTGCACGAGGACTTCGAATCGATCCCGAAACCATGTTCTCCGTGTTAAATGAATGTTTCAATGTCACACTCTATACTTTCTTTCGAGGCAGAATCGACGATTCCTTTACTGAATTCCAGTCGGCATCGAAGCAATATCGATCGAATGTCCTCTAAATCGGTGGTGGTGAACCTTTTCCGTTCCGGGGCAACACGGCTCACTCCCACAGCCAACGCGGGCCATGTGCAGTCGCTAGTTTCGTAGAGGCCTATTTGAACCCTTTTAGACCTCGCGTCCATTTCTCGCGTCGATTCTCGTGACTTTTGCGCCCCATATTACACTACTGTATAATAGACGTAATTACACTCGCTCGTCCGAAATCTTGCCAGGACTTTGTCCATGGATTTTGTGACAGTTGCTGTCATTTTTCAGAGATAGATTGCAGTCATTAAACGACGTCATTCACTTTAGACTGAAGCTTCGTGCTACGAATCGGTCTCGAGTGAGGTTTTCTGTCTCAAATGCATGCCTCGCTTCGCTTCTCTTTCTTTCCATCGTAAGTGAGGATGCTCGAGACCGTCCCTTTGGATACGGGTCATCCATTCGAGAAACGCCAAGGCATCATCGTCCTGTGAGAACCCTTTTGTGGAAAAGTACTTAACGCACATCTCCACGATAAAGTGAAAAGGTTTGCCACGATTTCCTCACGATCGCGATTTCCCAACACGATTATTTCCCGCAACAAAACTTCACTTCTCGCCTAACATCACACGTCCCTCGAAAGCTATTCGTCGTTTACGGATGGCAGAGAGTTTGTTTTGAGATCGGTGAAATAGAGCCGGGGCAGTCTTCTCTCAAGTGTACCGATATGAAATGACGCCTCGACGGATGCCCTCTCCTCCAAATTTATCGCGAGATATAGCCCGGAGATTCAAGTGGGAATTTCCTCCGCGCTACCAGAGGAGGTCCGAGTTAGGCTAAGGATAGAATTGCTGAGTCGACTCCTCCCGTAAGTCCTATTCGATTTCATGAGCCGATAGCTTAACGTGAAGGCCTTGGAACGTTTGGGAGAAAAATCGACATACGACCAAAGTAATACCAAAAAATCGACATGGAATCCTCTCTAGAGCCCGCTCGACGATTGCACGCATCTGTCTGGAATGTTATTTTGAAAAAGAGACTTAGCTCGTACTGGTTCGCTGGTGGGCCCGGTGGAATGGTATCCAGCCTGCTTCCTACACGATCACACGGTATCGCCAACATTAATTCTCAAGTTTTTAACCTCCTCGCGCTGGGCATGAACTCGATTCGAACTCGAAAGCAACTTCCTCCTTCAAAAAGATGAGGGTGGCCAGCTCGTGCTTCCGGCGCTGGTAGGCGTCCTCGGTGGCGAATAGGGTCTGCGGAAGCCGGATGAAGATCTTCGTCCTGGAAGGGTAATAGATATTCTCACGTTCTGGAGAAACGCGATTAGGGACGATATCGGCAGCGTTGCCCAACTTCTCGAAAAAAAAGTGACTTCCAGTTACTTATTAGGCAAGTCCCAATTCACATTTATAAAGGAATTTACGCAGCTTAAGTCTTTATGGTCTTCCAGTCACTCATTGCATCCATTCATGTCTGCAGGTTCTTTTCCTGGGGATTGAAGGGAAACAAAAAAAAAAAGAAGTCTGACAATTTGTTGCTCTCGTGGTATCAGTTTTACTTAGTTTTTGCACTACTTTGAAACAACTGCATAGTTGCCTGAAAGAAGGCACGTCATTTGAAATAAAGTTTTAGAAAAAATAACCGAAAAGAAATAGGACAAGCAGTCTAAGCAATAAGGTATACCTTCATCCAAAACGATTGTCCTCTTTCTGTCTCTTTCATGCTTTTTTCTTCGGCTTCGGTCATAGTAGCAAATGCAGTATTGTGGTTGCCGTTACATCGATCGACTCTCTTTCGAGAACGAAATAATGCTTAAAGAGCCGAAAGAGGGCTACAAGGTTTGAACAACACCGTATTTCGACTTGTAGAATGCACTCACTCCCCCAATCGGTATTCATCGTTCTTGTATCCGAGGAACTTGACCAGTCGTTCCACTCCGGAGCGAGGGTTGCCACGGTAGGTCGGCCAGGTGTCCGGGCACAGGCTCTTGTATCGATGGAGGAAGGCCTCGTAGAGCCGGCGGTAAGCGAAGCCGGCCCGTCTCACTCGCAGGTTCTCCATCAGTCCCAAGTACTTCACTTGGTGCCTCACCACGTTCTCGTTGAATTGCCCTGCAACGTAATCTCGGCGGTAATACCAGGGGCAAGGGATCGCCGGCTTTGCAGCCGTTCTACCTGATTTATATATTTTTTTCAGTGCCTTCAACGCGGGACCAAATTTCTCATTTACATTTTCGTAAGATTTAGGACTAAATTTGTTCTCGTACGTTTAATTTAGCTCCACTATTTTTATCTCGAACTTTTAAATGTGAAATGTATTAATACAATCCTGGTGTGGATGAAATCCAGGCAGAGGCATTGAAAGCAATGGGCATTGATGGGTACTCGTGGCTGCAAAGGGCATGCCGAACATGTTAGGAAATCGAAGGGCACCAATAAAATGGCCGAACGATGCGGTGCTCTGTGGTGCTTCCTCTCCTCAAGTAGGGGGACTCGATGGAGCCCACCATTTATCGTGTATTCATTCTCATCGGCATACGGGCTAAATTCTACGAGGTATGCGAAGGTGCAAGAAAAGTGACTCGGAGAATATGTGGAAGAAGCCACCCAAGAGAAATATTCTGAATTTCGGGAAGGGCATAGCACCTCGGACAAGCTCTTCACTCCACATCATGTTCTCGAGGAACGTTGAGACCATGCCAAAGAGGATTATTTGTACTACCAATGTCAACTTAGCATCGACTATGTAGCGTAACTGGAAAAAAATGTCGTTTACGGCATTAAATAATATAAAATATTCCATGAAAGAACCCAATAAAACAATTTGGCTTTCTATGTCGGCTTCAACAAATTTAAGAGAGGTTTATTAATATTTCTTGCTACGTCACGCGATTCGACAGCCTTTGGAAAGGGGATTTTCGTTAATGTCTGCTTTTTTAATCGATAGCAGCACACATTTCTATCAGGCGGCGAACCACAAACTAACAAGGAATCCTTGCTGCATTCCCAATCGGGTTTTCGTTCGTGTCGCTTTAGATTGCAGAAGGAAAATTTAACCGACAAGACTTTCGATACACCGAGTGAACATTCAACCCGAGAATAGGAACTCCCAGTAATATGCATTTTCATGTTGAGAGACATTTTTTCTCGAAACTCAAGTCTCAGCCGCAATAAATAATATATATTTTTTTCGATAGCCTCATGAATAGAAGAACTGAGCATTTCTCTTAACCCTGTTACTACCAGAGCCCGGATGGTGATCTGTTTAGCTCTTTGTTTCATCGATTAATTCCAAAGAATCTCTTCCCAAAATGCTTTGCCTAATTACTATCACATGTCTTCATGAAAATACACCGAGTATCAGACTTTTCGAGTTCACGGCGCAGCCTACACAAGTGACTACATTTTTGCATCGGGGTCGATCGGACTCAGAACTCTAGTTTCGGGTCTAAACGTGGTTGACACGACCTGCAATTTCCTTTCCCGATTCCTACAATTGTGGTTTAACTTCTCCGGGCGAAAATAGCTTCGGTTCGGTACACATCCCACGATGACAGAGCATCGGCAGGCATAGTCGGCTCACCGGGCTGCTTGAGGTCGTTGGGCTTGATGCACCTGATGTAGGAAGGCTCCTCGCGGATGAGGGTCTTGGTGAGGCTCTGGAGACTGTCCTTGAACTGCGTGGCCACCGTGGGAGGTCTCTTCTTGGCAAGGATCTCCTCCTTGGGGAAGCAGGCCCGGACGATCTCGTTCGAGGACTCGCTCATCGCTTCCTTCAGGTCCCGGAAGAGCAGGTCGTTGTTCTTGTCGAGGAAGCCGCGGACTTTGTAAGTGACGTCACCCGCGTAATGCACCAGGCAGAACTCCTGCAAGGTCGACGACACGGGACATCGTTATTCTCCCGATACCATTTTGCCGAGCTTCTTCGTAACGAGTGCGAACAGAGCCATTCGTATCTCTCTTTACGGGCGCAAGTGACCCATTTTGCTGGTACGGGAGACCACATTTACGGGTGCCAAAAAACCTTGCAAATCCTAAGTGAATGACGTTTCGTTTCCATCGTGACTCGATCATGACCTGTATGTTCGTCGCTGGAAAACACTTACGCTTGCGAAAAAGCAAAAGTGAACCCATTCCACGGAGCCGTCTCTCGAGAATATGATTTTGAG
Organism: Darwinula stevensoni; assembly: GCA_905338385.1. NCBI lineage: Eukaryota > Metazoa > Arthropoda > Ostracoda > Podocopida > Darwinulidae > Darwinula > Darwinula stevensoni. The sequence goes on from CAJPEV010001916.1 coordinate 5,542, forward strand.
CCGAAATAGGGAGAAGTACTCACGTCCAGAGAGTCGATGCTGCTCCTTTTGCCGACGTTGGTCTTGGCCCGCTTGAAATGGGCGTGAGATCCCAACACGGTGTTGATTTTGTTGAGGAAGGTGGTGTCCGTCCGATCCCCAGGCCGCAAGCACTCCTCGTCCAGCAACGATATCATCCCTGCGTCCGCACGCGTTTATCTCAATTCCATCGAGATGGAAGCGATACCGTACGGCTACCGATAGTGCTCGACCCTCCCGAGCGATCGGGCCTCACTCGAGAAAAGATATCACTTATGGCTAACGGCCTACGGAATCACGGTTTCGTGTCTGACTGCACTCGCCGATGCATCAAGGACCGATCGAAGACAACTGTTAGTTTTACAAATCGTTGAACACATGTTAGGAGCGCGAATAAAAAACGTAAAACAGCTTCTAGGGCGAGAGAAATGATGACAATTATATTCATCATATCTTTAAATTATCCATGTATAAAAGCTAAACCGGAGACTACCCCACGGAACTTTTCTTTTCCGTGTCCATGGATTCAACCATCGACGCGCAGTTGACGATCGGAAACTGAAGAAGCACATTAACCTGTGGGCTGCTCGACCCATTTATGCAGTAATGGTCCCCGAGTTCGGCTTCGGCAGAAAACTAAACCCAAAGAAAAGGGTATGTGATCGCCGCGATCGCGATCGGATGGAAGAAACACGACGACCTTGGCATAGGCTTTGATTATGGCCATGTTATTCGATGAGAAGCTCCCGGCTTCCCTCTCCGCTCTCGTGGAGAGGGAAGCTGGAAGAAGTATCCCCTACACTCTTGCGGAGAAGGAAGCTGGAAGCTTAGATAGAGCCTCGTGCACGAGGCCGATGTTGGAGAAATTCGCGCCGAAACCTGCACGAGCTAAAGAGATGAGGAAAAGAGTTCGTAAGCCTCGTTCCGTGAGAGCCAGGTTCTCGTGCCGATCGGTACGATCGGCTGCTACTCCTTTCCGTAGAAATCCCATCAGATATTCTCTTCTTTGGAAATATGGTTTCGCGACCCGTAGGTTGGAGTTTTTCTCCGTCCCGCTCGGCAAAATCTGTTCGTCGATGGAATTGGTGCCTGGATCGAGTCTGAAATGCCTACTCTCGCTTCATGCATGCTGCCAAAGGTAAGGCTTAAAACCGAGAGCATGTTGCGTCTCACCCTGACAAATTGAAAAAACCGTGCACCTCATCGTACCTCATCGCGAGTGACAAAATGGTGCCTACCTCCGTGGTTCTTGTCGATGAGCTCGCAGATGATCTTATTATTGAAGTACTGGACGGGGGTCCACTCGATCCCTTCCTTCAGGTATTCCTCCTGTTCGGATTTCAGCGTCAGTTCGATGAAGAGTTGCTGCAGCTTCTCGTTGCAGTAGTTGATGCAAAATTGCTGGAAACTTCCGGAGAAAATTATTTTTCACCGAGTCGAAGTTTGTTCCCGTTTCCTTGCCTTTTGCTGGCGTTTTCATTAGATTTAGACAAAGAGGCTTTAAGGAGAATCGTCGTTGCACAATAGAAGTGCGAGATGACGATCTCGAGAGTCATCGGGACGAATTCGTCCGGTAGGTGGAAGAAAACTGATGCCAAAATCAGACTACTCCTGACCAAACACGATTACATCGATCCCAGAAAATTTGAACTTTCTCAAAGACTGAAAACCATAGGATCGAAGCACGAGTACGTCACTTCCACGGTTAAAAAATTGCATGAATGAAAATGAAGTGTCTCGTGGCAAGCCCCACGGCACGATGGCTCGATGCGTGAAAGTTTCTCGACGGGAACGGCATATATCACGAGCTACGTTCGGCCTCGATCACCTGTTTTGGCCGAAGACCTCGAAGCCGTAGATGTCCAAGATGCCCATGAGGCGTCTCTTTTGCGTGATCTGTGCCTCCAGACTCTCGTTGAGGTGCGAGACGACCCAAGAGAAGAGACGCTGGTACACGGCCTTGGCCAGGGCATCCCGAGCGTAGATGGCATCGTCTCTCGTCAACGGCGTCTGCACGAAGTCGCCCTTGGCTTCGATGGAGCGGTTCGTCAGCGCCCGCGACAGATCCGCCTCCGTCGTCCCCAGCATCTGCGACGGAACGGCACGAGAGTCAGGCATCGCATCGAGAGAGACGAGCGATCTCGTCGGTCGCTTCGCCGGTCGACATTCGGTGAAACCGATCGTGCGTCCCGTGTCGGAAAGGAGACCGATCGGAATCCACATCTCATTTTTGTGCACGACTTCGTACGTTCTAGAACATAAAATGGAGGATTCTCGGTCGCAAACCTTGGCCGCAAGTCGGACTTTGTCCTTGTTTTGCACGATGGCCCTGCTCTCCTCCGCCGAGAATCCCACGTCTCCGAGGTGAAGAATCCCCGCGATGATCTGGAACATCTTCGTTTCGTCGTCGTTCGAGATATCGCACACTCTCATGGCGGATCTCACGGCTTGGAACTGCGCCGCATCGCTCAAGCTGGAAGACGTGGATTCCGAGTGCTTCACCTGTGGAAAATGCGAAGCGAACCGAGTGACTCCAGGATCATTCGGGTTATCTTGCAGCAAAATTAAAAGTAAATCGTGCGCAATTTCAAATTCACGTGCTTCGTAAGGACTGACCGCAAGTTTTCATTTCGTTTCTTTCGCACATACCTTACCCTTAAGATATCCCAGAATCTATTCGACCGACCTCTTTAAACGCCCGTCGGATCCGTCCGCATGTATTCGCTAGTGCAGCACTGGCTTTAAAATATACGATGGGCGGGACGACTGACCTGAGAGAGGTAGTAGTACTGAGAAGCTTCTCTGTTGAGCCCGAGGTCCTGCAGGAGTCCGTCTTCTGCACCGGCCAAGAGTTGATAGAAGATGTGGAAATTTCTCTCTCCGGGCGATTGATGCACCACTCGGCTCTTCTCCAGCAGGTAGCTCAAGATGTGGCCGTCCACCGGCTCTCCCTGAGTTCGTCCCGGAAAGAGATACGTCCCGGGTTATTCCTTGCAGAAGCTTTTTCTCCAAGAAGTTTTTCTTTAATGTATCTTCTGCCGCAGCTCGACTCGTGACCGACGGTGAAACTCCCATTAAAAGAGTCGGTTTTACGGTTCGGTCGAGAGACGCATGGCTTGCCAGCAGCTGCAGGATACTCGAGGAAAATGGTCAGATGGCAACGGCGAATATTCCGAGCTCAATTACAGTTTAAGTGGAAAGTTCTGTAACCAAATTATTTTTTGTTTGAAGAATTTTTTTTTCGCTTAAAATCTTTTTTTTTTATCACTTGTAATATGTTTTCAATGGTGTCTCTTTTATATCTGTTTTTTTTTTTTTAACCAGTGATTTTGTCTTCAATATAATTTTTTTTATTACGAAAAAATTGACTGCAGAAATTTTCACACACCCAGTAGAAAATGTACGAAATTCGCGAATAGACTCATTTATTTTTAAAATATAGTAACTGCAAGAAGACCATCGAAAAAACAAATTATTGTTCATAAATCTGGATCTGGTCTTACAAACGGCAACAAGCCCATAAAGTAATAACTCCCCACCAAGTAATAAAACATGCAAGTTTCATCACTGGAGGAGCTGTAATTCTGCGATTCCGCAATCCAAAGGGAGAAAGCAAAGATAATTTCGTAATTTCGGTGCTGAATACTCCCTGATTTGACACTAATGAACCAGGTTCGTCGATATCAGGACTCTGACAAGTCAGGTATTGAAAGAGTCGAGTCGATATTCGAAGCGTATCTGGATCGCACGGCAGCGTTAGATTTCAGGAGATGATCTCCCAGACTCGCAAAACGGGAAAGTGGACAACCTTGAAGGCGCACCTTGAAGTCGAATGCGGTGTCCATGTACTTGCCGAACCGGGAGGAGTTGTCGTATATTTTTACCGTACCGAAATTGGATCCGTGCCGTTCGTATATGACGCGAATAAGGCGTACGAGCAGCCGCGATGGATATCATCCACCCGTTCCGATTCCTACGTGTAGTCCCCACTCGTACGTGATTCTCTTCGACGAACATCCTGGAGGGTTCCCGGACTTTCCCTCTTCCACTTGGAGGGCCTCTCCATCCACCTATCAGTGTCTCTCCATTCACCTATCGGTGCCTCTCCATTCACCTGTCGGTGCCTCTCCATTCACCTGTCGTCCCGATCGCGTCCCCCCGGTACATCCTCAGGCTCGACGACGGATTAACTTTTTTTTAAAAAGAGATCTCATTCGGGATCGGCAGAAGTTGCATGGGAGCCAGTCGTTCGGACGTGCGTCGTCAAAACATCCAACGACTGTTCAAAGATTCGAACCTCTCGAGTGGCTTTCTCTTTCACACGACCAAAATTCGGACACAAGTAATTACATTTTTTTGTACTCGTGGGAGGGGGGTATGGTGGGGGGGGAGGGGGGGGTTTCTTCCAAGCAAGCTTTCATTACTTGACTCGGGACCAACGGTAAAAACACAGAAGACCGACCATAACGGATGTCCTTATTGTCCTGTGATTGCCATGCGCTTTTCATCTGGGTCTTCCCAGTGAGTGTGACCTCTCTTCGAGAGTGTGTGACCTTTCTCGCTTCCACGAAAACGGATTTCGCGTCGCGTTCGAGCGAGAATTCCTGCCTTCTATCGTTAAAACGAACGACGGAAAAAAAATGCAAATTTTGTCGTTATCGCAATCACGATTCCTTCTCGAAAGGGTTCTCGATCGGTGAAACGACCGCTCCGAAACGGATATCCGTGCAGAAGCGACGGAGGAGATTTCTCGCGTCTCCCCGTGCAAAAGTGAGGAAGAGGGGGGAAAAAACGATGACTCGCGCGAGCATTCGCGATAAGCGAGGATGAGGAAATCCGCTATCTATTCGCCGATGGACGAGAAGCGCTAAGAGCGCAATGTAACGGATAGATAGGGCAACGCCATATACACGGGATGCAAGCGATATCGACTTCCCGGGGGGGAAGGAGGGGGGGGGGGGAGGAGGGGAGAGGGGGAAGGAGGGGGGGGGGACTCGGACGATGCAACAGGCAGCCGCTCGATCTACGATGGGGCTCCTGTTTTCGAGTCGTGGAAATCTCATGGCCTCGAAACGAATATTGAGTTACCGACAGCAAGATCCATCGACAGGGTGTTCCGAAAGTTTCCGACTCCCTTCCCCCCCGCACACACACACCCACACGCACACAAAATGTGGGTAAATGCCGACAACACGAAGATCCTTACGATGCCTCTCGGGCCGAGAAAATGCGGGACGGAGCCTCGTGCCGCGCGACTGGCTTCGAAGAGACCGCGCTTCGGGTCCGGAAGCGGTTCGCCGAGTTCACCGTCCGGATCTCGACGACCCGAACTCCCGCGGCACGGGTTTCGGAAGATCGTTCCGCGCCGGCTAGGCCCCACGGATCGGACGTCGGTCGTCACCTGGGTTCCGAGCGGAGCGGGCAACCGACGCGACGAGCGTCACCACTGAGCGTCACCCCTGAGCGTCACCTCTGAGCGTCACCCCGTCGATCGGGAGAGAATCAAGGGACGCCGATCTGAATGGAGGTCCCCGGAAGTCCCTTCTCCTACCGATGCAGGAGTCGGTGCCTGGGGTCTTCTCGGTCGGTGCCTGGGGTCTTCTCGGTCGGTGCCTGGGGTCTTCTCGGTCGGTGCCTGGGGTCTTCTCGGTCGCAAGGAATGCCATGGAAACCGTACGTTCCCGTTCGTCTCGTCTCGGTCTTTATCTTCTCGAGTAGGAAACTCTCGGAACACCCTGTACGTGCATTCCCAGAGATAACAGAACGCAGCCGAAGGAGTCCCATCCCAAGGCATTTAGGGATTCCTCGTTAAGCGCAACGACGAGACCGAAACGATGCCCCCGAGTCCCCCGAGTCCCTCTGGAACCGGGAGACACGTCATCGTCTCTTTCGTCTCGAAGAGTGTCGAACGAGACGAAAGAAGAAAGGGGCAGACCACGGAACGAGGTCGTCCGTACTCGATCTTTGAACTTTGTAATGGGGTCGATGGTTTTTCCCGAGTACTCGATCGCTCGCGAGCGCGTACACTCATGCCCCGAGTACCATAACTTCTGTACGCGATTCGGTCGAGAGAGGTCTCGAGGGCGTTGCGATGGGAGGGAATGCGCAGGGTTCCGCCCTGATTGCCCAATTACCCCACGTGAAGGAAAGACGACGGAGTGCAGAAAAAATTCGGTTTCGCGTGGAAATGGGTGCAGGATACGATTTATTGCACCCGTTTCTCTGCCGCAGACGACGTCGACGGAACGCGTGTTACGTGCGAGAACGTTTCTAGCTCTCGACGACTCCGTCCCCTCTCGTGGGCGGGCGACGACCTCCGCACGCCTCCGTTTTCTCACGACCCCCGGAGAAAAAATGCAGACGACCTCGGCGAGGCGAAAGGAGCGAACGCTAGAGCGAACCGTACGTTCCCCGCACGGTCGCGGGGGAGGGGACTCGCATCGGGGAGGGGACTCGCATCGGGGAGGGGACTCGCATCGGGGAGGGGGTCACTCCGAACCGGGAGGAATCTCTCTCGACGACTCTCGGCCTCGAGAGACGGCGAACCCGATCGGAAGGGACGGGATTCCGCATCTGTCGAGGATGGCGTGAAAGAGGCGTGAATTCCCCGTGCCATCCCGCAGCCATTCCCCACCATCCCCCAGCCATCCCACGCGAGTCGACTCTCGACGATGGCCTCGTGCGCGTTGCATCCGACGCGTTCGTTCGACCTCGCGATGCCTTCCGAGCGGTTCGGAAAATAGTATCGATCGAGAAGGGGCGGAAACTCATCGGTCGTGCCGAGCCGTCAGAACGGGCGACCGAATCGCTAGCTTTCTCGACTTGCAGAATTCGAGTCGGTTTTCAAACCTTCCCTCCTGAGACCGAATGACGTCATCACCAAATTGCGTCAGGGTCTATTTACACGGGACGCACGTGGTCGCCAGCATCGGGGTTTCGGTTGGAAACGACCCAAAACTGCACCACCCAGTTGTTTTTTTTTTGTTCCATGCCACAGGTGGTCGTGGAGAAGGGAGAAGGGGGGGAAGGGAAGAAAGGGCCCCCTCTCTTTGCCCCTGGTCATCCTAGCGAGAACACGGCCTCGTCCCCACCTCCGAAACGGAAAAATGGTGGACGTGGGTGTCTCTGCTCTCGTGCGCTGCAGGTGAAACATAAGCTCGAGGGGCTCATACGCTGAGAGATGCGAAGGCGTCCATCGCGTCGTCGACGAACACGCAGGGGAGCACGATGGTTCCACCCGCTTTTTCTCTCCTACGACGGGGACGTGGCGCACCCGGTGAAGTCAGCGTAGGGAGCCGTTCGTTCCCTTCGGAGTCTTCTTCCTCCCTTCCCGAACGACGACGAGAATGCGAGGAAGGAGGGAAGGGAGACGAGAGAGGAAGGAAGCGAGGCGTGCCACGTAAACAGATCCATTCGTTCCGAGCGTCGAGCGCCGAAGTCACTCCACGATCGAGATCGTTGGCAGTCGCTGGGACTCGACCGTAGGGAATTTGTCTGCCCGATAGGGTAAAGAAAATCAACAGTACAGTACACATCCCGTTTCTTTCGGTCTCGAAAACCGAGAGGGAGGGATGGAGGGGGGAGGGGGGGGAACAACCGGCAAATCTCTGAATCTGTCAGTCGATTTCCTGGAAATTTCCTTCTGAAAGTAGAAGCTCCCAGCTTCGGTAATTAAATAATTAATAAATAAAGGAAGGAAACGATATCGGAACGATCGATCCCCTTCCTGCTTCGACGCTCGGAAAGAACCCGTTCCGCGATGGGGAAGGACGGAGAACTCACGTAGATGACGTCGTGGTTGAACCTCTTGTTGAGGTTGTCCAAGAAGGCATTCTCGTCGGTGTGATCCTCGAGGAGGACGAAGTCGTCCACTCCCACTTTCTCCCTCTGGTGCGAGGATTTCTCCATCCGAGGGTCTCTGAGCGTCTCCGAGCGTCTCGCCTTCGCTCCCGAGGGTTTCCTAGATTCCGACGCGTCGCGGATCGCCTACGATCGCATCGTCCTCGTCCTACGAAAAACGAGACGAAACGGCTCGGTCACCGACCGAACGAAACGCGATCTTCCGACGCGGAAACGCGGCGCGACCGTCACCGGTACGAACGAGACGAGCCCGACGAAACCGTACCCGCGTCGACGCGAGACCTCGGTGAGTGTCGAGCGAGATAAAAACGAGTGGAAAAAAGTCGGTATTCGACCCGGCCCCTCTCCCCGCAGACAGATAAGCCTCGAACGTTGCAGTTCCCGTCGGTGTTCCAGATAACGAGTTCGCCTTTTCCGTCTCCGTGTCGCCTCGCCCGGGCGAATTCCCATTCCGGCTCGGGGAGCCGAGAAGCTCCTTCGAACAGAACGAACGAATCGTCGACGGTCTCGTTCCGAACCGAAACCCAAAAGACCAAACCCGACCGTTCGTGATTCCCGATACCGATCCGTCGTCGGACGAAGCCGATGATCGGCTCGATAACGACACGAGCCTCGACGATCGCGATTTCCGGTCCGAATTGCATCTCGTTTCGACTCGTCTCGAATGCACACTTGCGATGAGCTCTCCATAAACACGCATGCACCTCGCATTTTTGATGGAATCTGCGACTCCCCCGCATTCTTTCCCACGAGGATGGGACTCGCGTGTCGATTCCGGTCGATCGCTCTGTGGCGACCCGCGATGAAAGCGTCGGGGGATTCCACATCCGAGAATTTCGGTCGAGAATAGACCACATAGGGTAAGCACCCCGGTTTCTGGCAGGTCTCCAGTTGTCGGCCGGTGAGGCTTAAATCCGGCATCGTTAGTCGATCTGGCCGTTTTCGGCCATTCTATCGACGTCTTCCCGTACGAGGACATATAACCGGTGTTTCCCAGTGTGCGCACGTGGTGTCCACAAACTCTGGAAGTATCGGCGTGGCCAAAAACTGGGGTCTTTACCCTACGTCGGCGTCATGCGTCCGACTCAGAAGATTTCATTTGAAAGAGAAGAAAATCGGTGGGGATGACTTTCTTGCACGTCACAACACCCACCGACCGAGCCTCGAATGAGCCAACGGGTTTTTTTTTTCCTACGAGACACCGTAAAACGTCCCCTCCCCACCTCTCCCCAACTCTTCCCCACCCCTTCCCCACCCCTTCCCCGACACCAAAAGTGGATGTCGAGATGATCGGTTCGGAAGGCTTTCGCTTGGATATGGCCTGCATCTCGGCCCGTTCCGAGTTTCCAGACGTAAAATGTAAGGCACGCGAGGCTTCGTAACGCGAGGTTCCGTGCCTCGGAGACGGGAACGAGCACGCTCTAAGCATTCCGAACGGCGACAGAAAGGAATGCGAAAAACACGCGAACGGCCGAGCGCGTACGGCATTCCGAATGATCCTCGCGAACCCTTAGCGTTTTTCGTTTCGGGAATCATTTCTCGGTCCTCGAACGAGGTTTCGGCGCGAGAGCTTCCAAACGGATCCGTGTCGAAGTCCGGTCGATTCGTTTCTTCCTTTCGATTCCTTCGAACGAATCGAGGAGGACGGAGAGGAGCTCGACGCGTTCGTCGCGGATTCGAACGCGAACGCGCGTGAAGGAAGCCGACCCGATTTTACGAAAAACAAAATGTCCCTTTCCGTTATCGTTTCGCACTCGTACACCGTGAGCACGCGATCGCGCGAGGCTAAAAAGGATCAGGCGAGGATTACGTTACGATAATAATAATAATAATAATAATAATAATAATAATAATAATAAGTAGGATTAGGGTTGGCTTCCTCTGCCGAGGGGAAGCCAACCGAGAATGAGCGAGGGAAGAAGTGAATTCGCGAAACGGGAATTTTCACAAAAGGCGCCACGGCGTCTAGGGAATGAGAGAGATGAGCAAATTTTTGGGCTCTTAATTTACCATGTTCTGTCGCGAGGAAAATGGCGGAAATTTGACGTTTCTGCGACCAAGGGTTGGGGAGATACAGGTTTTCAAAGAGAGGCATGCAAATCGTGACCTTTGACAAAAAGTGGCTTCAAGGCCCTCCCTTGGGGTCCTCTACAATAATTATAAGCCAGAATTTGATTCTAGGGGGGTCGATTTTCATCTTCCCTTAGTACCTTAAAGTAAGCGTTTTCGATCACATTCTTAGCCCTTTCAGCAATGATGCCAACCCTCAATTCCCCTTCCCTCCCTTCCCCCTCCTACCCTTCCCCCTCTTTCCCCTCCTGCATGGCTCTGAGGGCATGCAGGTTGCCTCCTTCACAAGTACGACGAAGAATCTTAGAGTGATTTTCCAGGGAAAATACATGATATATCCTGGATATAAAGCAGCATTACCGGATAGTTCTCGGTTCAAAAATCAACCCTTGCTCTTTTTGCTTACTCTACTAAAAATTAAATAGTAAAAGTAGAAATGAACTTTAAATCATGATTAATGATCCATCGCTACTATTGTTGAAGACACACTGATTAGAGTGATGAACAATGTTGTGATTCGATGCAAGGAATGTATCAGTTGTGAAAGATTGCATTTGATCAATTGCATTTAAAGAATTTAATTTTTAAGATGTAGACCTGGGATTGTTAGTGTGACTATCTCCCATGTTTGTACTTTACTTTGATATAAAAACAGCTTGCATTACTTTGTTCAGTCATGATTTATTACAAAAATAAATGTGCCAGATATAAATGGGACACCCTGTACTTGAGCCGAGCCGAAAAGCGAAAATTGATGAAACGCAAGTATGAATAGGTTTTCGAGAAGCACCGTCGACTATGGAATTTACATTCGAGGGACTCGCCTCCGGCATGAGTCTACGAACATTGGGCATGGGGCAAGGCCCCTGGGACGTAGGGTAAGGCCCCTGGGACCAGTTCTCGAGACCGTTCGACCGTCGCCTAAATAAATACGTGATGTGTATACCCGGGTAACTGCATTTGAACCAGACTCTCATCGTTTTTCTCAAGGACTCGTCCTTCTGCAAGAATCGCTCCTATCTGTAGCTTCAGCCGATTCAGGAAGATGCGGAATAACACTTTTCTGGGGTGGCTTCTCGGGCTGATGGTGCGATAGTTTTCCATTTTCTCAAATCTCTCTTCTTTGGCTGTGGGATAAGGGCCGACTTCGTCCACTGATCTGACCAATTCTCTCCCTGTCTCGTTGCATATCTTGTGCAGAACATCCCTCACTCTTTCTCCTCCTGCCTTCAACAGTTCTGCGGGGATGTCGTCGATGCCTGCTGCTTTTCTTTTTTTCCGTTCGTTCACTGCCTCTACTACCTCTTCCCTCGTGATGTTGTCGTTGTCGTCATCTTCTGCATCTTCGTAATTCCCGCAGCTCTGTTATCATTGTTTGATCTGGGTTGATGTAATTGTGAAGTTCCTAGCAGTACTCAGCCCACCTTCCTGCTGCTGCTTTGCATTCCGTTAGAATTTGTTCGTCTTTGTCCTCGATCGTCGATGTTCTCGCTTGAAAGTCTTTCGTGGGCTTCTTGACCGTCTCGAACGCTTTTTTGCTGCAGTTGCTTCTCATACTCCTTTCGATTTCACGACATTCTTCATCGAACCACTTCACTTTCTCTTTTGTTGATCTCCTTTCTCATCACGTTGTTTACTCTTCGATATTCTTCTGCTCCAGTCTCATTGTCGCGTTTCGGTTCGCGTCGTCGATCGCACATTTCCAGTACTTTTCGCGTCATCCACGGCTTTCCGATCTTCTTAGCCTTTTCGAGGATCTCACAGGCTGTTTCCTCCATTTGCTTTGTGAATTGCTCTACGAGTTCTTTCGGATCTGTCAACAAAAATGAGCGGAGCAAATCTTCCACCTATTTTTGCTTGGAATCCTGCTTTCACCTCTGGGTCCTTCAATTTCTCAAGATCGAATTTTACAGCGGTTTTTCTTTTTCTTTTCCTTCTTCTTGAGCTTGACCTTAATTGTCATCATGACTAGCTCACGGTCACTTCCGACGTCTGCTCCTAGAAAAGAGCTTGTTTTGCTCATGTTTATGCTTGACTGGAAACGTTTTTGCATCAAGATGCAAAAACGTTTTGCATCTTGATGCAAAAAGTCCATTTGCTTTCTATGTTGTTCCCCAGGGGAGCACCAAGCTGCTCTTCTAAATTCCTTGTTTATCCGTAGTGTATTTGCTAGGACCATGTCGTGGAGTCTTGCAAACTCGTAATCTCAGGTCTCGTTCATTCGTGGTCCTCAACCCAAATCTTGTCGCTGTTCCTTTCCAGTCTTGGTGGGCATCTGTTCCGACCTTAGCGTTCTAATTACCTTGGATGTTCACGACGTCTTTTCTTGGTATGTCTTTCAATACTTGCTCGATGCAAGTGTAAAATTCCTCGACCTTTTCGTCACTGCGGGTTGTATGCAGGGCCACCCAGAGGGGGGGGGGGGCAAAGGAGGCAATTTGCCCAGGGGTCCCGGGTATCACGGGGGCCCCCAAGGGGTCTCTGGTTTATTTTTGCCCCGTGCCCCTGGAAACCTCTGTGCGGTCCTGGTTGCATGTCGGTGCATACACATGTATGATGGTGATATTTGCTGGTTTTGCAAGTGGACGATTAGAGATTTTCCCACTAGTCACAGGTTTGCACTCAATGGTGCAAACCATATGGACACCATAAGGACACCTGTGAACACGGTGTCCTTATGAACTATCATTGCCTTTTTGCTAACTTTTTCATGTTTGCCTGCTTCGCCACTGTATCATATTTTGTGTCCCTCATCTGTTGTCAGTTCTTCCATGTTCGGCCATCACACTTCTGGCTCCCGATAGGATGCTAAAACACCCTCGTAATTACAGGTAATGGGATGAGTGGAAAGACCAGAACCCTTAGAGCGTGGGTAGAAGGTGGGAAGGAGGAGCTTCGGGGTCATTCAGTGGCAGTGCAGATTGACTTTCGAGGGCACACGATCGAAGGACGGGTGAATACGGAAGGGGCCGAGAGAAATGACGTCAGGATGGCATCTTCGATGCTATTGTGCAACGCCGTGCAATATTGTCTTTGTGCTTCATGTCGGCACATGCTCGCGCGGCAGCCTCTCTTTAACGCGCTGTATAACCGGATGCTCATGTGTCGGCAGTCAGTTTGACGCTAGCTGCTGCCTGTCACGGTTCTGTCCTCCGTCTCTGTCCTTCCTTCCTCTTACGTGACGATCGGCGTCTGATTATCATCGAGTTGAATCCTCTTCTGTAAGTCGTCATCCGTTCCCGTCCCGTTTCCCAATTTTTAGGCCGAAAACACCGGTCGACCTACAGAGTGAAATGGCCAAACCCAGAGAAGGCAATTTTTTGCCGTGTTGAATCGCATCTCCCGTCTCCTCGATTGTCGAAGTCTTCATCCGTCCGGTGTGTAACCTAAAAAGCTGCCAATTTTCAGCATGCCTCCATAACTTTTACTGCAGGATTATGATATGAACGTCGGAGGACAAGGCCACGGAGCGCATTCATCCTCTGATGGCTTCGTCGTGGGCCACGCCACAAGCCAGTGTTGGCACAAATCTCACGAAACTGTTCCACTATCTCCCCTGGAATACCCCACACTTCTCGGGCATATTCTTGGTCCTTATCAGGCATATTTGATAATCGTTCGTTGGCTCCCCTGTCAGGGGCGCAATCAGCAACTTTCCCCTATGCCATTTCGGTCGCATTCGTAAGGCGAATAATTGGCTCCTGTAGAAAGGGTCAAGATACGAAATGCCTCGTAGGTACGAAAATTTTACTTTCTACTATTACTTTCATGCATTCACATTAATGAGGAGAGACGCGAATGCACTACTTCGTCGCATGTGCGAACATGGAATGCACCCAGCACTTAGATTTGCGAAGGGGAGAGAGAAGGCCTCTTTCACGCCTTTGGAAATGCACCGGAGCGTGTGTCCTCATCTCGTATCCTGTTGCGAGGAAGAACAAAGCCCATCATGTTAGAATGAACGGCGTCTTCCTTCTGAATAGAGGATATTGGAGGAATATTGAAGTCAAACTGGTTTCAGAAATGACTGGGAAAATCGACTCAATGAATAATTTATCTCTCCTCGCCTGATGAAGCCGGTTGGACACGGAATTTTCATTCATCGATACGGATTGTCCTATTCCAAGGGAATTCCATCTTCTCGTAAGCACCTGACTAGCAGATAAGGAAAATAGAGATACGTGTGTATGCCGAGTTGAAGTGCTCGTTTCCGGCAGCGATTCCTCTCATTTTTACAATGGCATAGGTGGTTCAGTATAGAAAGCGAGAAGCATAATCGATTCAGATCATGGAATGTTTCATGCTTCCGGAAAACGTAAGAGAAGCTTCGCGACAAATTTGTCGTTGAGTCGGAGGCTAGTGTCAGAAAATATGAGAAATACTTAAGCCAGTGAAATTTCCTAGCAATCACAGGCTAATGACACCACACAGATGCATAAAAGGGGGCACGTGCCGAAAATCTCCTTTTGAGAAGAAGCAATATGTTAGACAGTGTGTGAGCGGCGAGAGAAGTGTTTCGGTTCCGCCATATTCCATCCTTGCCATTCACCTTGGCATCGATTCATCATAGATTCATCATCGATTCATCATCCATCCATCATCCATCCATCATCTCGACATCGATTTCTACTAGGGCTGTACCGATGTATCGGCTAACACCGGTATCGGCCGCCGGTGTTGCACTATCGGCACCATCGACCTATAGCTTCGGTGCTGGTGCCCAAAGGAAGGGCAAAGCGAAAACAGAACGCGGCTAGGCGCTGGCCCTCCTGTTTCACTGAAAGCCACCCCAACAACACGTCCACCCCCTATCCACCTTGTTAAACAACCAGGTGGATAGGGGTGGATTTGGAACCAGGTGGACGTCACCCCCGGTGGAAATCCACCTATCCATTCGCTCACATGAATTTCGAGCCAGGTGGATTTTCACTCCTGGTGGGTTTCCCCCGGGTGGACATAGCTGCAACAGGTGGAAATAACGCCTGGGGCACCCTAGGGGGACATCCACCTGGTTCCAAATCCGCGTGGGAGGTGAACGGTTTTTAAGGGGGCCCAGTACCCTTTGATTTAGGCTGGCTGAAAGAAAACGTTCTCGGATTCCTAAACGCTTAGTCCCATACATATGAACCTTATATCATTTTCATCCACTCATTGATCTGCTTCTAATGATCGTACTTATAAGTACCGCACCAAGTAATAACTAGTACTTGATCTCAGTATCTCAAAAACGGCAAGATCGATTCCAATATCCCAAGTTTATGCCACGGAGAAGGTCGCTAGTGTTACGGATTTGCAAGTAGATGTTTACAAATTTGGCGCGTTTTCATGCTATTTGAGCTAAATATTGGCGCCATAGAGGTCCATTATAATGGTTTGCTTGCACCTTCAAAAAATAGATGGCAGATTTGTCTCACGCACACGAAAAATGGGCTGCATGAAGAAAGCTTCACCTTCCTCAAACCTTATTTGCCGGTTTTCCAGAATTTTTTAACGTAAGGTTACGTCCCCCTGAAAATGGTTTAGAGGCCTACCTTCCACTCCCCTATTTAAAAAAAGGGAAGGCCGCGGACTTATGAGATATGGACCGATTTGCGTTGGATGCCTTACAACTCTTATATACGTAAGATAACTGCTGATGATTACACTTTCTTATGTCCTTTTTCGGGGCGTTATCATGTCTATTCGGCTTCACGGTAGACACGAAGGCAAATCTTGGCAATGTAGAAAATGCCTTATACGAGGGGCACCCCAGCCAAATTGCATTAAATATCCCTTGGTCCTAATAAAATATGTTGGCATTGCTTTCCTGGAATTCAATAAAGATATCGTATCTTTATATAAATAAATAAGCCAAAAGATATCGAGAATCCAGGAATGTTTCTTTTTCATTCATTCCTTGTCCCGGCGCGCCCTCCTCCAACTATTACTGTTGCAGTTTTTCCCAATTGCTAAAGCCCTATTTCATATCTCAATGGACATTTTTCGAAACTCGTACGATCCGCAAAACGCTGCGCTCTTTTCTCATATCTATGCATGCGGCAGTCAAAAGGGCGCCCCTTTGTCAAAATCAAAGTTACGTTCTTCAATATTCTAACGTACGGGGTTAGGAACGTCTATGGACAGCCAAGAAGCAGACTGGGAAAATAATTCCTCCGAATACGGATAGGCGATAATGTGATAATGTAATACTATCAAAACTTAACGTACCCGTGTCAAAACTGCGTACTGCTGTCAAGATTCAATTTCCGCTCCCCATAAGGGAAAACAGAAAATCCTACAATCAATTTCTAACGTACCTGGAGTCATAACTTAACGCACCATTGGCAAAACTCTCTGGACGATCCATTGCTGTGAATGGGAAGGCGAGGAGTCTCTTGGATCGATGCCCGCCCTGTCAGCCATACAAAGCGAAACCGACCAGAACCTCCCCTATGTATTTCAATGGAGCGTACGTTACTTTTTGAGGCAAGGACGTAAAGTTTTGATGTGAGTGCCTTAAATTCGTTCTAAAGGACACCAGCAATGTATTTTATCAGAAAGTTTGTTTCGGTGAAGGACGTATGGCACGTATGCTGTATGACAACTTTAAATATAATTAATGGCACTATATCTGACTGATGGTGTGCTGGTTCCAATAAGCTGAAGTCATTTCTCTATTAAATTTGTACACGAACTATTTTTACAGTTTTACAGATCATACACTGAGGACCTATTGTCCTCGACGTCTACTCAGACAACTAGCACAATATAGGTTCGGTTCTTGAGTGGATACGTATTTGCCGGGTGTTTCAACCAGGTAAAGTCAATGCAGACTTAATCCTATGAAAGCCATCCAACAGCCCATAGAGATTATTTCATATGAGATATTTGGAGGAGGTGCTGCTCGAAAGCACTCAAATTCCTCCCTCCCCTTCTTCCCCTCTCGCCTTCGTTAAAGGAGGAATTGCACATTTCTGCACCTCAATAGATGCCTCTGCGATCACTGTTTCTGCCTGTTGGGTCCATTTTACCACATATTCCATTTCCTTTCCACACCCTAAAAAGTCAGACTGTTCTTTTGAGAAGTCACTTCTTGACTTATGTCAGTAGGAAGCGGATTTTTATAAGCTAATAAGCCCTAAAATATGCACATGCATATGCGCTTAAAAATTGGAAAATATGCATGAAATATGTACGAAAATGGGAAAATATGCAAAATCATACTTTTTTAAACGCAGTACGAATTTTTCAGGTGAAGGAAATTCAAGGTACATTTCATACCTCTACTGAGCATAGTTGATCTATTCTTGTGACAACCAACAGCGAAGTCAGGAATTCGCCAATGGAGGGCTAAGGGAAACGAACAGAGTCTATTTTTCGAAACTCTTCGAGAGGGATGGTGGTAGCGGATGGATTTAGAACAGAGTTTCGGGGGATTTACCACTCCAGCCAGCGCATAACAGCCTGAAAATTGTCATAGATTGCTCATAAATAAATATATTGTTGGAAAACTCTTACTTTTTTCATAAAAATGACCGAAACATGCATAAATGTGCACATATAAGCGCAAATATGCACATGTTGAGAAAAGTGTAAAAACACGCATTTTCATGCATTTAAAAAATGGCAGAAATCGCAATAAGACACGATCCTATCAGGGCTATATGATCCTAGGAGGCTGCAAAAAAAAATATGCATCCCTCGTCAGCATTCAAAAAGAGTGCAGGGCCGAAAACCCCTCTACGAGCCAATTGAGCGAGCCTAAGTTGGAAAGATTTGGCGATCATAACATGAGATTTTCGCAATTAACACTCATATCTATGAACGAAAATGGGCCCCAAGGTCATACAACTTTTGTAACCTATGGCAAACAAAAATGACCATAAAATGGCTGACGGATGTAATCAGCTCAAGGCAATAAGCAACAATTTTCACCCATAAACTCGGGGCTGCAATTCCCTTTTCAACCCTTTTTAGCTGGTAATAACAGAAATTAATTGTAAGTAAATACTCAAGATCAGGTATTTAGGATACTACTGAATCGCAGTCAGCATTATCGCTTGTCAATTACATTTCTGCATCGACGTAAGAAATTCTTTCAACGTTTGAGACGAAGCATTTAGCTGACAACTCTAAACGATGAGAAAATCTTTGTGATTGGTTGGAAGGGACTTGTTGGAGTATAGGACAATGGATTGTAGTCAGCAGCCATGCATCCATCCTTGGCGCTCGTCGAATCGGTCTTCTTATCCTTTTCCGTACGTTAAGTTTCGAAAAAGGTCCATGAAGATATGAAAATCGCACTTCGAGTTTCACTTTTCGTACGTTAGCAGTGAAATCGGATGTTAAGTTTTGTGAAAGATTGCAGAGTTCAGGGATTTGTTCTATCTATAATTGTTTTGAAAACGGAAGTGTAGTTTTGAGAAACGGACGTTAGCAATTGGGAAAAACTGTAAGTAGTGCCGTGATTTTAATGCTGAATTACCAGAAAACAAAGCAAATGAGAATTCAGTTTATATGCTTATGATAATCCTGAATATCAGGAGTTATTGTAGTTATCAGATTTGCACATACGCACGTTACACGTGAAAAGTGATGCCTTCCATATATACTCCGTCTCACAGGCAGCAATTTTATGCACTACAGTAACATAACCTGGTCTGGGAAGACCTATGCTTTCAACAGGATGACACTTGCTATCGAGCCTGGGACACAATGACGTCGTGTACCATTTTCCCCGAGCTAATTCTTTCGCGGTTTGGTGATATCACCTGGCCATCGAGATCCTCAGACTCGTTGGATCCAGGTTATTTCCTCTTCGGATTCTTAGCGTGTTTATGCAAATACACCAACGCCAATTGCTGCACAGGAAGTCAAGTTTAGGAATGCTATTGAGGCTGTCTCCCAGATATCGCCACAGGGATAGAGGCAGCCGTGATCAGCCCGCGAAAGCTGCCTGCGAGATTGAAAACATTTTACAATACAGTACATTCTTTTTCAACACATGCGTGAATAGCCCTGGAGATGGCGTAATGTAACTTTTGACGCTCAAGAGAGTCACAAGCATATTATTTTTATTCCACTTCGTTTTTCTTTCTGGTAACGTACCATTAAAATACCGACACGACTTTTGGGACACCATGTATATGACCCCTCCTAAAATAACAAAAACCAAATATTGCAAAATAATTACGGCGACTTCATCTACTTCGCAGAGGCGAGAGTGTTCTGCATTACCACATTTCCAGTTTTCTCACTTTTCATGCTTACAAAGGCATCTAACTCCTCATACAATTAGAGTCCTGAATCCTTGTGCAGGTAGTAGATTCATAAAGGCTCAAAAACTGTATCGCAACTGGAGGGGCCACATCTTAACGACCTGGGCTTAGCCGAGCTTATCGTCTCGAGGGGAATTAGCGC
The DNA here is from genome assembly GCA_905338385.1 of Darwinula stevensoni. Taxonomy (NCBI): domain Eukaryota; kingdom Metazoa; phylum Arthropoda; class Ostracoda; order Podocopida; family Darwinulidae; genus Darwinula; species Darwinula stevensoni. The sequence continues at coordinate 24,889 of CAJPEV010001916.1, forward strand.
CGAGCCTTATCTCTGTGGCCTCTCCAGTTGCGGAACAGCCCCTTTACGAGGGCTGCCTCAAAAGTTCCTTAACGGTTACTCTTTCATGCACAGGTTAGGCGGATATCTAAGCCTCATAGAAAGCTTGTATCCACGATCTATTTTTTCTGGCCACTACCCAACGTTCATGATAGTTGGAGAGAGCGGGGAAACAATCTTAATAAACAAGAGATTCGTCTTGGAATTTTCATATATTGTAACTACGATCTCCCCAAGCTCACGCGAAACTGCAGAAGCCCTGGAGATGCGATGGTCTATCTCGTACCCATACCGCCCATCACATGAGAACCGTATCCCGGGGTATTAGTAGCACTTCACCTGCTCCACTGGGTCTCCCCCCTGACATGTAGAGTGCAATAAAAGAAATTCCTCGATAAAACCATAACCTTTGTCTTGGGGACGATGAGTTTCATTCCGGTCACGGTTCATTCGGAGTGGATCCGGTAGGCACGCTCGGAAGCTCTTGCCTAGATTGGGTCAAAAGAGGAGCATAGTCGTACAGAGAAAGAGTCCTTTCACTCTTCCCGCTCAAACCCAACTCCTCCGATCGCTGTACGAGGACCGAATGTCCCGTAGTAGCCGACCGTTAATCCGCAACTCCAGCAACACGCCACACGGCTTCTCTCGAAGCATACAGTCGTGCGCCTCTTCGAGATCCACAAGAGCCTCTTTGGCATACTCCAGCTACTTTTCCAGCATCTGATGCAGAGTGGAGAGCTGGTCTGTGGTGCTGCACCCTCCGCAAAATCCGTATTGCTTCTCATGATGGTTTCTCCAAACGAATGCTCGGGCTCCCTTTTCTAGTAACGATAATCGATGCATTCCCTCGAGTTCTCATTCTTAAAAGGGAAAGCAACTCATTAGTTTGCTCGTCCATAGGTGTCGTCTTCGATTCCTGAGATCTGGGGCCTGTTCCTCGCCTCTGCTAAACTTAGGGTGGTATTCACAAACCAACTTTAGCGGTAATTGGGAATTAAAACGCCTAGTTCGGCGTTAAAACACGAAATTTAATGGCCGTTGCTTTCACAAACGAACATTAACAGAAGCTGGGCATTATCGGAAGAAGCATTTAATTACGAGCTTAAAGTTGGGTATCATCAACTTTAAAGTCGCCAGTCCACATTAGGATGCGTGAGAGAGGTGTATTTTTCAGCATGGCAGCACCTTTTTCCCTCGGAAGTTGAAGCAATTGGGGAAATTGTCAAAATGAATTTTTGGAGAATCCCATGTACCCTACCTCGTGACAGGCAAGATCCCTTCATTCTACATTCCGAGGCAAACTTCAAGCAAAGATTTCATGTATGGCTATGGCTATGTAAGGCTACTGTTCTGGATCTGACATTCCTGTACACTTCTGCCAGTGGAAAATGTGTAAGCCTCAAAGGTTCGAATGTTGAAACCTCTTTTAGTTTGTGGTCTTTTAAGAATACATGGACTTCCATGGGGGAATAGGAGCTTAAAAGCTCCTTTATCTTCCAAAAATGAGGTTTGTGCGTTCGGGCATTAATCTTCACATGGGTGCAATATATTATTCCATTCACTCCTGGGAAGTCTGCAATTGCTTTAAACTTAAACTTCACCTCCTCCAAATTGTCTGAAAATTTGACAATTTCTTGGCAGAGAAAGCGGTTCACGGTCCTTGGCACCGTTGCTCGTGACACATGTAAGAGGTCTCCAGAAAAAAATCTGGAAAGATCCTCCTGTCAATAGACGCAAACAACAAAGCACTCGCAACAGTGGAGATAGTGCTGACCCATTGCGGTTATCAAGTCCCAGAATGGACATAATTTTAGCTGTCAGATCCAGAACAGTAGCCTTACATAGTCATAGCCATATATGAAATCTTTGCTTGAAGTGTGCTTCGGAGTATAGAGTGAAGGAATCTTGCCTGTCGCGAGGTAGGGTACATGGGATTCTCAAAAAATTCATTTTGACATATTCTCCAATTGCTTCAACTTCCGAGAAAAAAATGTCCTGCCAGGCTGAAAAATACACCTCTCTCACGCATCCTAATGTGGACTGGCGACTTTAAAGTTGATGATACCCAACTTTAAGCTCGTAATTAAATGCTTCTTCCGATAATGCCCAGCTTCTGTTAATGTTCGTTTGTGAAAGCAACGGCCATTAAATTTCGTGTTTTAACGCCGAACAAGGCGTTTTAGCGCTAATGTTGGTTTGTGAATACCACCCCTAAACTTGATATGAAAGGATTGCAAAAAAGCAACCAAGAGAGTCAGTTGCTCCCCACCGAAGTGCCGAATTAACGCATGCGTACCAGGCAGGGGGGGGGGGGGTAGGAGGGGATAAAACACGAATCATCATACATAACAGATGGAGTGAACATACTATGGCGGAACCAAAAAAAAAAGGATGGGGGGGGCTATTTAACACACCTACTGGTATTAGCACCTCTTCCGAGCAAGAAATGATCTGGAGAACAGCGCCGTACCGAGGATACTTGGTGCCTTGTGCGAAATATCAGTCCAGCGCGCCCTGTACCTTTCCAGCTTCCTCAGCACCAACAATACGTATTAATTTGTTTAATTTAGTTAAATTCAGGATAATTTGTAATTTTTTTAAAGTTTTATTTATATTTTGTAATAATCTGGCAGCCAATCGGCGTCCCTCAGTTCGATGCCCTGTGCGGGGGCACTGCTCGAGAAGGAACTATAACACTAATAGTTAGTTCTATAACACAGGCCTGGATTCTCGAGAGACTCAGATAAAGCGTCGTCTCACGCTTGACTACAGTTCGGCTTTTAATACCTGTGGACCGTCAACATCTCATTGATAAATTAAATGACGAGAGGAAAATTCCATCCTGGCTATTACGCCTCATCCACAGTTATCTAACAGAGAACAGCCAATCTGAAGACATCTCCTCTCCTTTGCCATGTCGGACAGACATCCTACAAGGTGAAGTTCTATCCCCCTTCCTCTTCACTCGAATAACAACCACTCTACGCTCCTCCAAAAAGAATGTAAAAATCATCAAATACGCAGATGACACTGCTATTGTTGCATTTATAAAGAACGATGGAGATCTTCGGGCGTACTCTGAGGAAGTCCGAAGGATTGTCGATAGGTCAGCACATGATCTAATTCTCAATCCCGATGTGTCGAGAGCTTGTTTTCTCTAACACCGGTTTAAGAAAGGTAGAAACGCTTCAACTCCTCAACGCGAAACTGACAGTGAATGACTTCGAGATCACTCCAGTTCACGAAGCAAGATATCTTGGTGTCATCATCGACGATACGCTGAGCTTTTGATCTCAAGTAGAAATTGCATGTAAGAAGGCATTCTCAAGATTATTCTTCGCAGTGCAGCTCCTTCGATCCACCACTGGAAGCCTTGACGCCAAACGTAACTTTGTGGATGCTTCCATCTTGCCCGCTTTGCTTTACGAACTTCCAATATATGGGGGACTTCTATCGAAGGAAGCTTGCGGTCTCGTATCTAGGACACTGAACCGTTTGGCTCAAGTATCTGGCTGCTTCCAAGTACTAAACCAGATGCAACTTACAAGAGACACGTTTCTTGCCAACCTGAAGAGTGATGTGTCTCACCTGCTGTCATCATACTATTGTAGATGTTTGCGCATGGGTGGGGTCCAAACTCAAAAACAGTTTATATACCTAAAAGTGAGAACAACCACATTCAAAAACAGCTTCCATATAAGGGGGATCAGAAACCAGCATCCTGTAGAATTGTGACACCAGTATATTTTGTTTTGTTTTGTGTATGTGCTGACGGGCCGTATCAAGGCTAATTTTTGAATCAAGCCGAAAAAGCCGAATCAAGGTCATTTCATTTCACTTAAAGATAGTTTTAGCTCCAATTAGAAATTCGAATGAGAAATACTGGAACTGGGAAGAAGGTTGACTGAAAACTAGCCAAGAATCTCTATCCAATGGTCTATCAATGCCCTATCACCCTGACATGACTTTGCAGAATCTCTTGCCGTTCAAAATCTGGCAATTGAGGTAATTCAGACTGTGATATGATAAAAGTACCACACATCACCTCCTGAATACCCGCCTTGACAGATCTCTCCACAGTTGACTAAATACTAGGCCAAGGGGTAGGGTTAACCAGGACATAGCTAAACCAAACCATGAATATGAAATATGAACCAACATTACATATTCATTTGATATTGTGGCATTCAACACCACACCTCATCTTGGATTCTCTGACACATGTGTTGGTGTCCAAAAAATGGTACTCAGTAATACTACCAGAACTACAACTAATGATGCTCTTTCATTATTAGAACATTGCCTGTAGCAAAAGTTTGCAATATCTAAGGTAAACCAGATGTACTTGGAATGATGGACCTCAGGTTTCAGATTTCACTTCAGGAGAAAAAAACAAGCTGGGTGATGGTATACATATTCCATTACAAATTTGGCACTTATGTTTACCCCACACCAGAGGCATGGTAACTGATTCTAAAAAAACTGCCTGACAGCTATTAACACTTACTAAAACAATACATTTAAAACAGACCTCATGAAACTCCTTAAGAAATTACATTAACATAACACTTGCTGTTGAAGTATTCCTAGACTCATCTGCAGGGTTTATTATGGTCATTGATGCATCAAAAAATCCCCCAACAACTCCAGCATGGCAAGTAATAAATTACAGTAAAATAAAAAAAGAACTGCCTTAACATTAAACAAAGAATTTAACTGTATAACCTAATCTTGCTACAATCTAGGAAAATTCTTGGTGCAGATCCTCTCTTGTATTATCAGTCAAGGAATAAAAATCCTCTTACACAGCATATAAAACCTTACACTTCGAGGTTGTTTCACTATTCACTTCTTAAAAAATAATAAATCTAAAACAACAAACTAGGCACAAACAAGGAGAATGCAGAGCAGACAGCTACATTCTTTGATAAGATAATGATTTGGCAGGATTTCCTTTGATTCCTTTAGTTTCTTTTCAGTTACTTTTTTCTCTTTATCTAGCTACCAAATTCGTTTCATTTCCTTACCTTTTCATGATCATTAAGGAACCAGGGGGCAGGGGGTAATTATTTGTTTGAAATTCATAACCTAATTTCCCTATTCTATAACAGCCACAGCCAACTTGAAAATAAGCTAGCATTCATAAACTGAAAGTTGCTTTGCTCCATATATGTCTATCAATGTGATTAGCCTATGAAACAGCCTAGTTCCATGTGATATGAAGCCTGTGTTATGAGACCATCAACTCATACAACAAGGGGTCAAAGACTTACTCTCCCCAGTAGGTTGAATCAAGGTGTCGCAAATGGATCTTTCACCTGACAATGGTGGTAATTCAGACTGTGATATGATTCATCATGACAGACCACTGTCAGAATCACCACATTGGCAGATGCACTCTCCTCTTTCCACTTACTCAAAACCAAGGTTGGACAGGAGGGCCTGAGTTGAGGTATATGCCTGATCATTCCCTTAAAGCTTGGCAAGATTTACTGTCCAAACTGGTGAACCATATGATTGAGGAAAATGGTGGTGACTTCTACCATGATTTGCTTTTGGAGTTTTATTTATTTCCTATTCATAAGCTCACTATATTGTTGTGTGAGATCAGAAAGATATCAGGCTAGAAAAACAAAAAACAACATATTTAATGAATAAGTACAATGAATGTTAATTATTGAATTAATTTTGTTTTTGTGAAAAAAAAACAAGGGAGGACAAAATGGTAAAACAAAAAGTACTGGTATTGAAAATAGACAAATGCAGAGAGACAAACATTCCTGATTTCTCAATAAAATTCCAGGCATTATTACACAGTCATCAGTAGGATAATGAGTGAGTTCTGATCTGGAAGGAATGGACACTAATTGACAGACTTGTAATAAAAAGCAACAAAAAAAAAGCTGCTTCTTCATACATAAGTCTATTCAACCCTTTGGAGTTAGTGTATTTTGAATGTCATCCAAGTTTCTTCTATCCTTCATCCTAAGGCCAACATGAGATAACTTGGGCACGGACCCCAAAAGGTAAAGGCAAAAGCTCATAAATAATGCAGAAACCCTGTGTGCTGAGCTTGATATTTAAAAAAAAGTCCAGAAAGGACCAAGGACAGGAGAAACTGAAGCATTGTAAGAAGGCTTTCCAGCTGAAGGCATCAGGAATTTGACATCCTATCATGTTCTGACTGCTCTTTTGTTTTTCAAGGTTATCCAGTTCTTATGTCTGAGTAGTTATACTTTATTGTTAAAAAGATGGAATATGGGACAAATGACAATGGATGTTTTCCATTTATGACATCCAGGAAGGAAGTGGGCATGTACATATTATAGGTGCATACCCCAATCATTGTCACTTTAACAAAGGCACCTTGCCATGATAATGGAAGTCTAAGTGGCAATTTACAGGTTGTCTGTGCCCATAACTGGAATAAGTGATTTTTAACCCTTTGGGGTCCATGCTTGAGATATCTCATGTTGGTCTCATGATGAGGAATGGAAAAAAACTTGGATGACAGTGCCGACTTATCCAAAATACTTGGACCTCAAAGGGTTAAAAATGTGTTGCACCCATGTTTCCTTGACATGGCATATGTGATGTGGAATGTAGGTCTCTCATACTGGCACCTCCAAAACTAGGCAGATATTTCCCAGGAAACAGATGGATCTCCTATCAGCAAAGAAAAGCCTACCACTGGACTAAATTCACTGCTTCATGGAGTCAGAAGCCTGAACTGTTCATCCACCAAACCTGGTCTACTGCTGGATCATTGCTACCCCATGATGATGTGTTCTAACTTCATTTATAGCTTCATAAGGAACTCTCTGAAGACTCAATTTAAAAGAATCATCTTTCCCTTCTATACCATCTGCGCAGTTTCATGTACTTTGAGGTCGGGTGCACCTAGTTGAGAATAAATGTATTCAATTCAGTTCAAGCAGAGTATCAAATGAGAAAGGAAAGAATACAAAAAAAGGTTCTATGGTGACAATAGCAAACCCAAACCACTTTGAATGATTTCGGGATATCTTCACACTCAAATTGGCAATACGTATGGTGGAGCTAAAGATCCAGCATGTATTCAGACAATAATTTTCTGAAATATAGATGGTTTCGGTTTTTTTTTTTACACAATTGGTTGTGAATGAAGACTTGTATCTCTTTCACATGAATACAATTTCTAACAAGATTTGTTTCACTTAAGTCATAAGAAAGATTCCATATTTGTCAATGGTCCAGTGGGTGAATTTCAGGTAGTGCATCCCTGTATATTTTCTTCAATTCCTTATAAAGCAATAAACTCACTTGATGTGTGACCAGCTTACTCAAAAGCAATGCCATCCATGCTCTGAGTAATTTCCATAACATTTTACAATTTCTTTAAATATTCAATTTGGGTTTGTGTATCCAACTTTACATGCTCATCATGACACCTGGACACTGTGGAAGCAACTCTGGTTCAATCTTGATTACTTACAATCAGCTCAATTTTCAACTCATCTGCTAGCATCATAAATTTGAATATTTGAAAATTATCATCACTATGTGGCCAACACCACTCATGATGTAAGAATGGCTACACCCATATTCCCACAGTGTCTCCTGCCCCTGAGAAATATCTGAGAAAATTAATGTAATTAGGTAATTTATATGCAGGGTGGGTGAAAAAAAACTAAAGTGAAATTATACATAGAAAGCTTTTATGTTGAGATTCCAGCACCCTATCCAAAACTCTTCCTGTGTTCTTGTTTGTATGGACAGTCTACTTTCAGCCTGAATTGCCTTCATTCTGATTTAACACTGATCCAGTTTCTTGAAATTTATTTACAGTTGCTAGGACTGTTGCATCTGTTGGAGTGTCTTTGGCAAACTGTTTATGAAATCTTCTCTACCACTTCCAAAGATGGTCCATCACTCTGGCCAGTACCATAATTCTGGAAATAGTGCTTAACTATCCACACACGCTCTTGCACTGACAGAGGCATTTCAGTCAATACAGGTTAACCTCAGCACTCAATAATCACCTGAAACAAAAAAACCATTTCACCTTAGTTTTTTCTGGCCCACCCCTTATAATTCCTTTTGGTGGCCTCAATTTTAGGTAGCCCAGGATGACACACTGAAGGTAAATCCAATATTGTCAGCAGAAGTAAAATGAAAAAATTTCAGTAAATCTTAAATAAAAATTTTCATGCTTAAAATGAAAATATGAATACAATAACTTAAAATTTATAAATATATAGGAAAATTGTAAGATAAATATAATAAAAGCATTACAATATTTTTGCAGTGAGTTCAGACACCCTTTATATGGAAACCACTATTTCCTATGGGCCTGCCAATGCCAGCAAAATTAACATTTCCTCCTTCATTTCATATGACATGAGCATACGTTACCATTAGATATCCCAAGAGTCAAAGTACCAGTATCTCCAGTGCCCTAATAGGTTGTGGGAACTCTTTATGAAAGCACTGTAATACTTTATTTAAATAATCTTTTTTCTTAAATTAAATAACAGACTTGTGATATTAAGCCTGTAGGCCATGCTCATGCTAATTTTCCAAATTAATGTGAACACTTGGATGAAAATTACCCTTAAGTCAACATTCTTCTGAGCTCCTCGAATTATCATGGATTTGATTTGGCAATATTCATGGTTAGCTTCAGGCCAAGCTGTGCCAGTGGAGAAGCACTGGTATGAGGAGTGGTCCAAGTCAATGGTGACTAATCACCAGGTAGTCAACAACCTTTCCATCAAACAACCAGGCTTCAACCTTCCATGGAAACTGGGGACCATTCTGAATCGCTTTCAGACTGTTCATGGGTGTAGTGCAGCTAATGACCACCAATGGGGACTGCATGACGGCCCACTGTGCAAATGCAGTGAGCCCCAAAACAATATCACACAAAGGTTATGACTGTCCAATGACTTGCCTCCACTCTGCACACCACAGGTACTCATTCCATCACATGGCTAAATAAGCATGCCCTGGCCCTATCCACTAACCACCCCTCTTGAATTCATGACAATACCTTGTTTGCATAGGTATTTGATAAATAAATAAATGGTTTGCTTCCACCCAGATAGTTATTAGGTGCAATTTAGCAAGGGAAATTACAGACAGCTCATGAATGATACTACTGTAACAAGATTTTGTGCCAGTAGCAAACACTTTACACTGCCTTGTTGAAAATTGTTATGCATCAAAGTCAAGCTTGTTTTTTGGCCTATGGGACTGTTATGCCTTTGTCTTGGGGCTAGGATCAACTTGCTAGCAAATTGCCTGAAACAAATCAAATCAAATCACTTTTGTACTCAATACAAAGAAACAGAGAAAATAAACAAGAACTCTTTAAGTGCTTTATGAGAAGATGTGAATTACATATAGATGAAAAGGAGGAGATTTCAGTGTACTGGTATGCATGGGGAAGCTCCATTGCAAAGGTGTGCACAGCCCCACACCCCCTAGGTTGTGAGGGATGTGTGCAAGAAGTTCAATACCCCACTATGCATCCAAAAAACAGATCACATTGTTGCTCCTTTACTTGTCTACGATGCTTTGATTGAGTTTGCTCTCTAAGAGAAAGCCAAGAATTTATAAAAGGAACATATTATATGAGATTCATAAGCCTATAACCAGTGCAACAGGAACTACACATTTCACCCATGAGTTGGCTTATAAAAACATAACCAATGCATCCTCCAAAAAATTAGTTTTCTCAGAAAAGCACTACCTATGTACTGAATGTTGAAAACAGGCCTAAATGTCTACCTCCAAAATAAAACTATAGTGGCCCTATCCAGGGCAGCATAGCTCCTTTTCATATCACTACACCTTGCTTCTCTTTCGAAAGAGATCTTGGCAGCCCCTACACGCAGTCGTCAATACAGAACTTGACGGATTCGATTCCCGCTCAAACAATACTCTCCTTCCGTTCCCTTCAAATGAGTTTCGCGTAGTTAGGAAACCCAATAGCTGGGTGACATGTGAAAAAGGTAGGCATGGGGAGGTTTGCCCTGGCTTTGGGTATGGCGTGAGCTGGCCTGAATATAGCAGAGAAGTATGGAGAACGAATTTTGACGAAGGGAGGTTTTAACGAAACCTGACCTCTTATTCACATAGGTAACAGTAGAAGAAATGTGACAGAAAGCTGATTCTAGAGGAGAAGGCAGTTGGTATAACAGCTTACCGCACCGGCACCTGACGCCGGTCTAGGCATTTAGATAGCTGCCATCTTGCCTCGATCAGTGCAACCACGCCAGGAATTGGTCACTGGCGTTATTTCGTGGCTGAACCAATGGTAGCTGTCGTGGACCGCATGGATTCCGTTCTGCGAGAATTCCAGAATAGGTCCCAAAATCCAGTCATTCATCCACCTCGGACTCCTGGACTGTTCGATCCAATATCTACAGATAAATAGGTCAAGCCAGTCTTACGCCTCTATGATCGGAAGAAGTGTCTAGGAACTCACACAGCTACCAGATGTCACTTGGGTAGATTATGACTCAACGCTCGCCAGAATTCCCACTCGTAAATATGCATTTTGCTGTCACAACGCTCATATGTATGCAAAGATGAGACGACTTTTTGTTTCTATTCACTCCAACAGTCACACAATTCAACATATCAGCATTAACTCCTTTCGGATTTCAAATGAACGCCAAAAAGAAGTCAGGCAATTTTGAGATGCGCATGCGTACCAGTCGAAAGTTGTCCGCGATATACAAACTGTAAAAGAGTTTACAGTGTTTCTCAGTGAGTTTCGCACGTCATCGAGAATGTTAGGCACTAGCAGCAAAATACTCCGCACGTCTCTCAAAATGGATCGCGCGCGTTGCATAATGTTTCGTACTCCCTGCTCTCCTACATTCCTCTGGTGCCACTCAGAATGGCAAGACCACCCGGCAACCCTGACCGGAACTACATCCGGTACCTTTGGGACAACGCAGTATTACACATCCTCTCGCAGCATTCGTCAATTTGGCTCTTGGTCGTCATGGCGCCCTTAGTAGAAGAGTAGTAGCCGACAATGATATGGATTGACGAGAGTGGGTTCAATCTCTGCATTCGGAGACAATTTGGAAGAAATGTGATAGGAGAGAGGGCAACAGTAGAAGTACCAAATTCCCGCAGGGGGAATCTGACTTTGATTCTTGCAATCGGTCTCGAAGGAGTCCTGCACTATCGCCTGATATGAGGATCATACAACACTGAGGTATTCGTAAATTTCTTGGACCACCTCACGAATGTCTTGGAAGCAGTGGCGTAGTTACCGAATGTGTAGGCGGTGCCTAGGGGTGGGGCGGAGGTAAGGATTTTATCGACCAATCAGCACGATCATATGCTCTGAGGGCAAAAGAGGGGAGCCTTTTCTTTTGCATCAGATGGCCTGCGTGAAGAGTCGGACATTTCCATGCGGCCCACTGCCGATAAAGGTTGCATACCCCAGCTGTAGAGCAATGCAGATGGGCTACCTCCAGATGGGGGGGGGGGGGGGGGG
>CAJPEV010001916.1:37484-54342 GCA_905338385.1 Darwinula stevensoni
TAGTAAGAGGGTAGGGCTGGTTCATGGCTGGAGAGCACCAGGGCTGTAATAATATACGGTTGTATGCCGAAGGACACGACCTACTTATAAACACACGCAGAACATTCTAGCATGCTCTGGAAAAAAATTGTACTGGATATTCAAGAAATTCCGAGAACTTTCTTTCCAATCAGATATTTGTTGCTTGAACTGTTCCAAAATTATTTCAATAGGGAAATCTGAAATAGCTAGGAGGAAATAAGGTGAATGAAACCCCTTATTTTCACCGTTGCAAGAATCGTTTTATTTCTATCAATGAATCCGTGAGAGTCGATTTGATTATATCAAATTTAAGTGGAATGATGGGGGCCAGGACCAAGACGATTCACTTCTTGCAGCAGCGGTCTGCATTCCTGCACTTGTCGGAACAAGTCTTGGGAGTCTTGTCGCATCCTTGCCCGCATTCAACAGATTACAGCCGAGAAATGTCAAGGATATGTGCGTCATTTTAGAAAAATCTGATACCTGTTTGAATCACAGACCAATTTACAATGTTCCTGATGACGACAGCGATTCTGACTCACAAGCATTGATTTTCATTCTTGAAATTCGGCGTGTGGGGCATTTTTCACGGTTTTCTTCATCGGAAGTTCCATACTCTTTCGTCAATATATTCCGTAACGACAAGAAATTTCATAAATAACACTTCCTGAGCGTAGAACTCCTTTTCCATTTACAGATACTTTCACGGAGCGTAATTCGTGAATCTTCATCCATCCATTCCAACAGGCAATCGACTGGCTATGCATTCCTCTCTCCAAGGGTTGTCAGATGGTCGCGTCATTCGGAGCGGCACTTTGCTCGCTGGGCGTGAGGAGGGCGTACAAAATATTATGCAACGCGTACGGATCATTTGGACAGGAGTACGAAGCACCATGCCGCTCGTGCATAACTATGCGGCAGGTACGAAAGTCAATGGGAAACACTGTAAATACGTGCCTGCGACCTTTTAACTCGATGACGCATATGTGGTTCCAGGAAAGCTCAGTGAAATTATTGCTTATATTTTCATTTTGCATCTTGTCATGCTTCTGTCCTAATTAGGTTTATAGCAGGTACGTTTATATGACCATTTATACATAGCTTTTTCCCATTCATCCATGCCATTCCATTCCAGCACACCATACTAGGTGGTCCAGGCTCAAACTAGAGGAGGCTGTCACGGATGCCCGACCCCGGGCGGAGCAGGGTGAAATCATCAATCCATTCGAGCATATCCGAAATGCTATCTGTGAGAGGCGATCGGGAAACGCTGTAAGAACGACGAAGAACTGCTTCGTTAAGCATTGTTTTGAATTACAATTATTAATACCGACTTTTTGGGGTTCTTGGCTGCGGTATCCCGAGACGTGGGATTTCCTTTTTGGAGGTTTAAAAATGGGAATTCACCACCCACCCATTTTTGGGATACGTCGTCCTCCATGTTGTTGTCATGATGATAAGATTGCAATGAATGATAAAATTGAGTTGGCTGTATTATTTTACGATCAAACTGAGGAAGTTCATCTGCAATAGATACATCCGGGGACGAAGTATACCTCGAATGCGAGGTTTTGCAGGCAGAAACTTTTTTTGACCAGTAGTGTATGTCGTATGAAAGTCTATGAACTTTTCACTCCTACCCTTCCCTCCCTCCCCTCTCTCGTACTCCTTGACTTGTCATGAAACCTTGCTCCATTTCGGGGGGTGTCCAGGCTCCAGGACACCTCTCCTAGCTAAGTCCCTGGACCGGTGCAACGATTTGCACTTGGAAATGAAGTGCGACTGATTGAATTCGATTCGTTTCCGACATGAGTTTCTCCCCGGTTGGGCAACCTGGGCATTCCTACTGCGCATAACTCGTGCCGTCTCTCGTACGAAAGGGTGAACCACCTAAACAAAAGTATTCTTGCCGGACACCTACAGGTCATTTGAGTCACCTACAGGTGACACGCGTGATCGATGGCTTCTCCCGGCGTCCCAATAATGAGAAGGTACCAGACAGGAGGCGGTCCAGTCACCATTTTGGCGGATTCCTGGAGGAGGTGACAATATGGCAGCTGGGGTTAACGGTCACCACCGGAAGGATCATGCGTCTAATTATTTCTTGTCGTTCCCACGCCGACCCATGGGGGAAAGGCAGATCTTGAGATAGGCTTGCCACTTTTCCTTTCTTTTTTATTATTTCATTATTTATTCCTTTTATCCGTCTGTTCGTTGTCGCCTTATCAACTCGTTGTTTCCATTTTAATTGTTGGAATGATTGCATTCAAAATTTTAATTTCTTGGGAATCGTTAGACCTCATGAGCCGAAGATTGCTCTATTCTTCTCCGTTGCCCATTGTAATTTCCCATTGACTCAATATAAGAGAGAGAGATAAAAAACTAACTTTTCCCAAACATCACCCCATTCGTTGAAGTTTCCAGAAAATTTGTCTCGACAACGTTTCCATTTTCTCCTCATCTGGACACAGCCACTATGCCGCCGTATTTGAGTTTGCCGATGACTAAAAACGTGGACCTCTAGGTGTGGGTGGCAGGAAGTAGGGCATGTAGCCGGGGACCACCAGCTCTCCTCCCATCACGTAGGTGGCAGTCCATCAGTCCATCACCTCTATGCTACTTTTGGTTCGTCACAAAGCGGCTACGCCTCGAATATCGTACTTTCGATAAGTGAGCATGAGCGCGCAGAGCGACATCTAGAATGTTCATTACGAATGATTAGTTTTTATACGATTATTTAGATGACAATTATTGCCCCCATTGTGCATCGTTACTGAATGCTTGAGAAATTCCTGAAGAACTAACGACGACGCACTAGGCAATGCACGTTAGGACGTAATGAATGGCTCCCTAAAATCGTGATTAGAGTAACCATGAAATTGTTTCCCAAGTACATCATGCGTGGATTTAAAAGGTCTTACCGTTCTTACAGTCTTGTTTTTCCTATTCTATCAGATCCGATTCCAAGCATATTCTAAGTGAAATTAGGTTGCAACACCAAGAACTGTCACTCAGTAGACACTTTGCGTCTAATCAAGCGATGCCCCATGGACGAGTGTCTCATGAACATCTTTGAATGTCGATGGTGCCGATTCAATTCAGCTTACTCGAATAAAAAAGAATTGGGGGAAAACGGTCGTGGAAATCCGGAAAAGCAAATCTTGCCATGCCATTGCAGAACGCTGCAAGAGTCGAAGCCTACGAGCAGCGATGAGCTCAATGGAAAACGGTGCCGCTCTTTAAGCCGTTTCTGTATAGCCTGGCTCCCTCATCCTGCCCTTGCTTGTCATATCCCCGTCTCACGTCTCACGTCTCTGAAGGCCATTCACTCGGACGGGCAGTGGGGGGTGGTAGACCGTTTGAAACGAACTCTCCATCCTCTTCATGCTCTACGCTTCTTCATGTTTTCTTTGTTTTTTTTAAAAATTATTTTGTATTTTTTAACAACATCGTTATTACCCTTTTGATGAATCAGAACCAGCGATGATAATACGTAACTCCGAAGCGGCATCTGGTGATAAGGTGACGTCGAGGGGGGAGAGACTCCCACGCGATGACTTCATCGGGACGAGCAGGTAGAGGAAGTCGGAGGGAGTCCTCCTCGAGGATCGAAGCCTCCGAGGCATGCAAACCGAGGATTATGACACCCATCGGATAGGTCGTCGACTACGTGGAAGCATCAGTCGTTTCCGCTCCCTCCTTTTCCTCCATTCAATGGAGGAAAAGGAGGGAGCGGAAATGTGCGCTTCTTCAGACGCTGCGGTTCGAGGGAACGGTGCGGTGCTACCCCCGAAATCGCTCGGCTGATACCAGGCAGAGCTGTGGCTTCGTCGAGGTACGTGGAATGGGTTTAATCGATTCCCCAGAGATGGGGGTCGACGGCGGCAAGGGATGAGGAATATCCCCTTTCAAGAGCGAACGCGATGAGGTACCGGCTAAGACGGAGGTCACGTCGGCGTGCATCGAGGATATCGTCATCCGAGAGGTAATGTCACAAGTCGGACGGGGAAGCTAAAGGCGGGAAATACGACCGGCCCAGGTGAGATTCCGGTCGTGAAATCACTTTCTTGTAGTGTAGCGAATGCGTGGAACGTGTTAGGTGAATACCACGTATGTCATCTCTGCTCCTTCCGCGACCGGCTTGAAGAGGTTAGACGACTTCGTAATGGAAACCAAAAAAAATGAACAATAAAGCTGTAAGGAAGTAGGGAATAGATGGATGCTCCCATGTACAAACCTATCGTCGAGAAGACGGTCAGAAACGCTTCCTGACTCCTTGCCCAAACCTTGAACTTTGAACCTTGAAATGGAGGAGAGGCTTGGCTCATCTGTCAAATATGCAAGGTGCGTGCAATTCCCGTTTTCACTTACAATAAAATGTCTCCAAAAATGTTTTGTCCCCAAAAACATGTTTTTTTTTATGTACTGTAGAATAAATTCTCTTCTGTTTTCTCGAGTGAAAATAATTCATTTAGTTCCTCACGCCATTTTCAAGGCCGATTCAATTCCTATTCTGGAAAGCTTCTGTGCGAATGAATGCACTTACTGGAAGTTTTTTGGGCCTGTTCTCGCGATCGTAACGCCTTTTTCGCAGACTCGGCCCTAAGGTAGCTGTGCCTCGCGTTTTTGTACACCAGATGAGATCAGCATTGCCCCTAAATCAAAGTCTAGCCGATAATCACAGCCGAAGCACGAAGGAGAAGGATTCCCACGAACTCGTGAGTCAGAAGAAGGGTAACCGATTTGCAGCATGGTACGAGATCTATAGTAATGATGTCCCTCTCCATGATGTTCCAACGTCGTGAGCGGAAGAAGCATTGGACCCCCTGAGAAGAAATTCATTCTGGGAGCAACTGTCCACGGACAACAAAAGCGTTCTGGAAGCGTTGCAGAAACAGTCGGCCCTCTCTTGGCGCAACCGCAATCAAATTCAAATGGAAACAATTTATATTTACAGGTTAAGCGTCCATTAAAGGAAAGTAAACACAACTAGCTGTTTGCTTTATTTTTTAAATTGCTAATAACTTTAGTTACTAGTAATAAAAAAAACTACACAATGGGAGACATACATCGAATCCGTTTAAGCTAAACTAATCTGATCTCACGATGGCCCCTATGGGAATCAGTTTAACCGAGATAAACTTATTCCCATAGACGCCGATTATAAAAACGAATCAGTTTGTTTAAAGTTAATCGAATCTGATGCATGTCCTCCAATGAGACTGGAACTGAAAGCAGCCCGGAGGGCTTTTCGAGTTGGAGTCATACCGGTCGAAGAGGAAGGCACATTAACACGGAGGCCATATTGGCACATCCATACGATTCCTTTTCCCCTTTCCATCCCCTCCGCCTGATACGGCTCATCGAGAGGAGGAGAAAGAGCTAGAATACGAGTAATAAAGAGCCAAAGGCCAAAAAGGCTGGGAGCAAGAAGAAACATGGCATCCCGTGAGTTTCTCATTTTCTCATCCGTGTGTATTGCTCTTAGAAGGCTTATTTCCGCTCATTTTGCAGGGACATCGACCCTACGGTTGGAAAGTTTTTTCCCTACCAGCATGCGAAGGGAACGGAAGCGAAAGTCACCAAGAAGCGACGGAGACGATGGAGTCGATGCTGCTCTCTCGAGCGAGGCCGAGACAACCGATCGCAATCTGACAGGTCACGAATGCAATCGTCCGAAGAAAGATGAAAATTCGCACGATTTATACGGAGACGACATCGCATCGATGCCTCTCGGGTGTCATCTTTTCCGAGACTCGAGACCGGCGGACGGCGGTCGAGCGTAGAGTTTAGAGATGGTATTCGGTCGCGCGATCAGTGGCGTAGCTACCGAATGTGCAAGCGGTGCGACTGCACCGGGGTCCACGGGCCAGAGGAGCCCAGACGCCGAGCTACGAAGAGGGGGAGGGGGGAGGCGTTAGGTGGGAGCCCCTTTGGATCGGGACGAAGTGAGAGTCAGCAGCCGAAAAGAAAGGTGAAAAGGAATCAGAGGAATTGAACGCGACACTGCACAGAGACATCTTACAACTAGGACGCCGCTTCGAGTGGTTAAATCAAGTGGTGGTCACTTTCAATACCATTCACCCAGGGCTGGATTAAGGGGGGGGGGGCAAAGGGGGCTGTTGCCCCGGGCCCCACTTTCCCAGGCGGCCCTCGAAGGAAATTGAACACGTTAAGTATTTGCATAAAGTAGCAGGGGAGGGCGGGGGGGGGGGGGCAACTGCCTCTCCTCTGACCAAGTTCGCAGTCTATTTTTTAAATATAGAAAGCAATTAATGCTTATTAGCTCCTGTGAAATAGATATTCAGGGTTTTTACCCCAGACAAAAAATGAATAAGGCGATAGGGCAAAGGGTGATGGTATATGGGGGGGGGGGGGAGCTGGGAACTAGGAAACAGACCCCCTCCCATAAAAAAATTTCTGTCTCCGCCACTGCCTTCACTGACTTCAGCTACCGACGACAATGTGTATGCTGCCGGAGAAAATCTCTATAAAAAAAAATGACTCCCACATAATTCAATAGTAAAAAAATTGGACAGCGGGCCCCCCGTTTCATTCCTTGCACCAGAGCCCATGCCAAACACGCTACGCCACTGCGCGCGATGTTCTTTTTCCAGCTTTTTTTTTCAATCTGGAGGAAGTATTCTTCTCCAACGAAATGATTTCGTGGAGGAAGGTTTTGTTTCCCTCGATCTCGAATGCGAATGCGCCCTATCGCCTCGTCGAGCCTGGGATTCTTCGATGATAACTGCCTTTAAAAGCGTTTCTCACGTTCGCGCTCGGTCAGAAGAGAAATGAAGTGATCGTGGCACGGATTCCTTCCAAGGTTCCGTTTATGGGTCTCGGTCATTTCAACGATGTGATGGATCGATACGATCGGATATCCTTTCGAAGCGAAGGTCGACACGCGAGGGGGTTTCTCCTGTTTTCTTGCGAACACCACTTCTAACTCCTTCGTACAGGGTGTCTCAAAAGTCCGGACTCGTAGGTATTTGGGGTTAATTAACCACCTCTGTGATTTGCCCGTCTCTGATGAGGGTGACGTTGTCCTTCCCCAAACTGACTTGCCCGCATGAGACACGGGCGACTGGAGTTTCGTTGTTTCGTTCTTGATTTTCCCGAATAAATGAATAAACTACGTTACACATATATATTTTGTTCAAAGTCTATAGAATCAAAATCTACAAATAAAAAATTGACATTTTGGGTTAAGTTCATTGCAAAAAAAACTGGTAAGCGGCAAAAACTTTCTTTCAAAATCAGATAATTGAAGAAAATGGGTGGCTATGCAAATGAAGTAAAGATCCGGATCTCACCCCATTAACATTGGGAACATCTGAAATCAGTGGTTTATAACTCACGACCACGCAATATCGACGAACTGAAGGAGAACATTCGGAATCGCCAAAAATCACCATGGAGGTGTGCCAAAATAAGTTTGGAGGTACTAAGTAATATTCAGAGGGGGTTACGTGACAGAATTGGTAGGTGTATGCAACTTCATGGCATGCAATTTCAACATTTAATGAAATACAGGTAAATAGTGAAATATTCCCATGAGTCCGGAATTTTGAGACACCCTGTACATAATCCAACGCAAAACTCTAAATGAGGTCTTGCCAGTGCCATATAAGAGGGACGAGGGACTTACACTCATTGGGAACGGATTCACCAATCGTTATCATGATTGATTTGCAAGCAATGAACATGTACTCTCATTTAACTCCATGTGCCTTTTTTTTTTTAATTCCACTAGTCCAAAAGCTTTAAATTCATCTCGGCACTTGCTCTGTCCTCTCCCCTCGTGGAGAAACCATTTTGGTGTCGTCGACAAATTTGCCCGATTATATTCGCTAGCCTTGAGAATTTCGTGAGTCTAACTAACGAACGCTGACACTTCTCCGTTTACGAGTACTCTTTGCTCTCTTCCCGACGACCAGTCAACGTCACTCGTCCGGTTAATCGCCCTACCTCGAATCCCGTGCGCCTCCAATTTAGCCTATAATCTCTTGTGAGAAACGGCATCGAAAGCTTTCGCGAAGTCTAAGTGTGCGACGTCCACGGGATTCCTTCCATCTCGTCCGTCATCCCATTCGTCGAATCGGAGCAAATCGGTACGAGAATTTCGTCGCCTTTTTGCAGCCGTGCTCAGATTCCCGGATGAGCGAGTGCACCTCGAAGAATTTTAAGATGCGGTCTCCGGTCGTGCGACGCACGACCTTCATCGAAATGCTCGCGAGATTCACAGATCTGTGATTTCTCGTGTTGCTCCTCTCTCCCTTCCTGAACGGCGTTCGTCGATTTCCGATCCCGAAGAACCTCACCGTGCAAAAATGCTATTCTCGTGAATGATTCTTAATGGTATCGAATTTATTTCCCTCGAGAGTTCCTCGGTGACACTCGGGGGAATACCACCAGGGTGGACTGGAAAAGAAGCAAAGGTGGAACTAAATGCAGTCCAGTACCAGTTTGGTAACAGTACAGTTCCAATTTTCGTTCAGTTGTAGTTCCCATTGGGATTTCTTTGTGATAGAGGGTCGACAGGAGCGCAGTGGAACTTCAATCAGACCAAAGTCTGAACTGCAATTTGAACCAAACTGCAAACTGCTTTTTGAAATCAGCCAAAGGTCGAGGCATCGTCTCTCGTTGGATGAGTCGTTGACGAAGCTTTCAGATTCCTCTTTTTCCAGTTTGGCATACATTTTCACAACGGTCCGCCGAGGAAATTGCCTGTTCCAAAATGAATACAAGATCACATCAGATGAAAGGTTTTTAATAAGTTATGAAAGAGGATCATACAAAGAGGGTGGAGGGAATCTCATGAGAGTGGGGTAGCATTTACATCTTTCTTCTGGCAGTCGTTTGAGTCATCAGCTGGCTGAGTCACAACTAAGACAAGCATGCAAAAAGGCGGTTGAGTTGGACGGTTTCCTTTTTTTTTATCACAATATGTCACTGGAAATGGAAGATTTTGCACCGTCGCGAGATGAGAGGATATAAAGTGATTCAATCATTCATGCAGTCCTTCACTCCGTTTCATTCGAATTTCCCTTTTAGGTACATCATCATAGCTGCCCGATGAAGGATCAGGGAGAATATTGCTTCTTCGATGCAAGTTCGGTCCACGAGGGCGTTGGCACTTTTTCTGTTTAGCGATGAGAATGCCCTGTGGTATGGACAAGGCGAGGCGAAGGGAGACGTTTCCCTAGGACGAGGAATGGGAGTATGCCTGATTGGAGTACGGTCCGGAGTACACGGACGAGGACCCGGAGCCGGACGTGGAAGATTCCTTCAGTCGTTGTCTTCGTCGCCGGGTGATGAGGAGCAACACGGTGAAAACGATGGCCAACATCAAGATGAGCCCCGCCACCGCGATGGCGATGGCAAACTTCTTCGGGCTCAGACAGAACTTGTCCCCTCGAAACACACCCTGCGGAGAAGACCTGGGTCATCGAGAGGCGATCGCATCGTTTCGTCCGATGGACCGAGAGTGTCATACCTGGTCGACGGGATGGATCTCGGGAGAATCGTCCGGAGACTCCTCCTCCTCGCTCACGTAGAGACCCGAGTAGACCTGGATGGTGCGGTCGTCCTCTTCCTCCACCCTTGCCTTATTCCTGGCCTGTCTCTTCGTGCGACTCACCAACCCGTTCACGTCACCTTCCGGCGGGCACTTAGGAGGCTGCAATTTCCAGATACGAGTCGTCGGATCGCATTCGTAACAGAACTCCTCCCGATGAGCGATTTCATTCGTCATTCATTTATGTTTTCCTTTACGCCGAATCACGGTCGACTTGCGAAAGAACGTCGGTTATCGTCGAGATCTTTTCGAGACAAAATTATACGATGACACGGATTCGAAATCTCGTGGGATCGTCCGCGAAAGGAAGAGGGCATGCGTGTCGAATGACGTAAGAAGCGAGATGGAAGAGATGGGGGACTCACGACGAAGTCGCAGCCACCAGCGCTGCGAATGCAAAGGCGGACGTTACACTGATAGTAGACGGATGGGGTGTAGGGGAATTTATGCGCCTGGAAATTCACTCGAGCCACTCGCTTGTTCTCCTCGTACACGAACGGCCCCATGATCTCCGGGTCCACGGGGCAGCTGCAGAGAGAAAGAGATCGTCGTGAACGTCAGAGTCATCGCGATCGTCGTCGTCGTTCCCTCGGGGAGGACGAGACGGGCGAAACGGACCCGAATTCGTCGATGAGAGGTTGTTCACCCTGTCCGAGACCGTCTCGGACCCAGCAGTTGGTGACGAGGAATCCGTAGATGTCCTGGGTATCCAGCATGACTTCTAAGGTGAGGGGATCCCCGATGCGAACGTTTTCTGCCACGGCTCCCCTTCCGGGATCCCCAAAGTAGATCCTCATGTAGCAAGCCGGCATGGCAGCCGTCGCCGTCAGCGGCGTCGTCCCCAATTGACTGTCGTAACGGAAAACGGGACTGTCCACTCGTTGATCGCGCACTCTTTCGCCCCATGGGGAAGCGACGCGAGGTCGACCGTATGCACATACCTGACGTTGAGGTCGGATTGGACGGTCTTCTCCTGCGTCTGGTATCGACACCGGACGTGATAGCCTCGCCCCTGGTTCGTCACCAATTTCCGATGCGGCTGAACGACGATCGTGTTGAAATACTCCACCCCACCGTCGGGCTGTCGAAGAGAAATGCCACGCCCTCAAGAATCTCTCACCTCGTGGATGCGACCTACGTCGAGCGCGAGAAAAGGCACGCTCACCATGGTGGTGGACATGGTGTTGCAGGACCAGAGGGGGATGACGTAAGTGACGCTCCTCCGAGATCTCGTCTCGTCGAACGATGCCATGCACGTGGAATTCCGACTCAACCCCTTCGGATATATGAGTCCGTTGAAGGGAGATTCGCTCGTCAGTCTCACGGCGATCTCCCGGCTCCCGCATTCGATCCCGATGTCGTCGATCACCGCCTCCTTACCGCCTGAGAAACGGACGCAGACGTTCGCGTCGTCGCGGGACGATCGAAAAGCGGCGCCCCGTTTCCGTGCCTTTCGTTTTTACGTCGTTCGAGACTCGCGAGAGTCGATCGCACGCGACACGCTACGATTCGTTCCCGTTCGTTCGATATCCGTTCGATGGAAAACGATCGGTCGCGACGCGCCTCGATCGACGCCTACGTTTGTGTGTTCCGCCACTCCCCGTCGCACGAGAATTCGTCATTCCGACACCCGGAATGCTCTCGCCGTGTAGCATCACCGTCGTCTCGTATCGTCTCGAACGACAAAAACGATGGGGGCACAAAATGGGGCGACGCGTTTTCCGAGTTCATCGGAAAGACGACAGAGTCGAGCCGTATCGTTTAAGGTTTGACATGGGAACTCGGGTCGGTGTGCGATGAAATCCGAGTTTCTCGGTCGTAAGATGACACTTTGGATAAATAGCGGGTGGCTCAGTCAAACTCCACGTTTTGACTCAATCGATCGCTCGAGAAGTGCGATCTCGGTATGCCATGCTCGAGAAATTTAGTTTTCTAAAACCGTCTGGTTCGGCTGCTTTCGAGTTTGAAGGACACGCACCCATGACAGCACTCGAGTAATCGAAGCCTACGTGGGAGCAGGTGGCTCGACTCTCTTAAAGTGGCTCATTTCAGACCTACGTGCGACTTTTTTTCGCGTCGTAGAGTACGTCATCTGTGGAGTTCGATCACAGTGCTTAGCACAATAATTAAAGTAACGATTAAGATGCGTCGGGAAGGCAAGGGTCGAGGAGCCAGGGAGAGTCGCACCTTTCTGGAGCCCGACGGGATTCGGGGCGCCATTGCAGCTTCACGACGGCCGAACCGGTTCGTTTTTCAAAACAACACTTCGTGAACTTGTAACAGGGATGAAGGGCTTTTCGGTCGCGTAGGACAAAATGAGTCCAAACTTCTCTGTCCGAGGGGTCGGAAGGAATGAAAAGGTGCGGTTTTAGATGGGCAACCCGGTGCACACGCGTACGTACAGGGTGGGCCAAAAAAAAAAACCAAAGCTGTCATTTTTGGTGAGTCGTCAATCTCATTGTACGATACCAATTTTGTTAAATTTGGTAGGCTCATGGGGTCACTCAATTGGAGTTTTTATACCGAATTTCAGCCTTCTGGTTCTAAAATTATAGGAGCTGTACTTATTTTCTGATGACCCACGACAAAATTTGCCGTGGAAAGTATCGATGTGAACCTGAGGCCGGAATGAAAGGTAGGGTGAATTCGTGACCTTTCATCCCTGCATGGTGCTATAGAGGAAGATTTGGAAGCAGTGCCGAAAAGATTTATCGACCGAGTCATTCATCTGTGGCGTCACAGACTAAAGGCTTGTGTTCAACGGAATGGAAGCCACATTGAACACCTTTCCAGTTGAAATGAACCTACCGAAAACAAATTGTGTTCTGTCGTTTTTGGCGTTTGTGCATTTTTTTATTTTCCCGCTTTTTTGCTTGTTTGTTTTGTCAGTTGTTAGAAAAAGTAAGTTTAAAGAAAAAATGAACAATTACTTTTTTGGTGATGAAAACGAAATGCCATTCTCATAGTTTTTGAAATTTTGATTTGAAATTTGGCACACCGGCTCCAATTGAGTCACCCTATGTGCCTACCAAATTTCAACAGAATCGGCTGCATACAATCAGAATGACAACTCACCAAAAATGATAGCTTTGTTTTTTTTTTTTTGCCCACCTTGTATTTCTAGAGATAGAGAGACGGGCCAAACTCCCAAGCGTGATGTGGGAACTCCTCGAATGTCGGTTGACCTCTGCGCTAGTTTTATCGTCCAGCTACGAGGCAACACCGCGGCGACGTCGATCACCCACCCGCGGATACTTTTACCGATTGCACCGGCTTCAACGAGGTCGGTCACAGAGGCACGGGTTGCTGCGCGGGGAAAGAACGCACCTCTTCGAGACTCGGGCGTGTGCCCTCCCAGCGTCCAACCCACAGGCAGTACTAGCAGTTCGAATGGATTTTCCACACCCGTAACAAGGGCGCGGCCCTCCGACCGGAATCCATCATCTCCGCGTCTGGTCGACACGATGAGAATCCGTGTCGCGACATGCAGGTGCTCGGCGCGGTAGAACCGTAGTCGATGCTGCAGACCCAGATCGGTCCCGATGCTTCCCGGAGCGATTTCGAGACAAATCCCCACGAACTCGTGACCTAAAGCATTCTTTTCTATGGGCCTACCGATGCCAGCAGAATCGACGTTTCCCCCATCGTACGATGGATTTGGGTGCCATCTGCCGGGCGCCTACGTGGCACCGGTGAGGTGAAGAGCCGACGAGGACCGGGGTCCGGCTTCGAGTCGAAACGCCAATAGCGTCGGCGCTCTCACCCCGGTGTCTCGATGAGCAACGGGACATCCCCGAGACATCCTATTTAGATCCCAAGTCGGACAGATAACATCCAGAGGACATCGCGGAAGGTGAGGAATACCGACGTCCTACGAGTCGAATCCCTCGTATGTCCGTGGGATGTTCGTTGCTGGACGCAGGACGTCGGGATCCGTTAGCGATGACCCTACCCTATGCCACTCGGGGCGCGAACTCCTTCCATTCGCCGCATCGTTACGCTGCGATGAGGAGTTCGACGAACCGCTCTCCTCCGCTGGACGTTCCCGGTTCGCCGATTCTGGGGACGCCTTCGGAGAAGTGCGAGGAAGAAAGAGGCGAGGGAGTCGATCGCGAGATCGGTGGCACCTCCATCTTTCGGACGGAAGAAAAAGGAGAACCAAGGGCGAGGGGAGGCGCAAAGGACACCCGTCTCTTCACGCGGGGGCGGGACTCGCTCCCGTCTCCAAGAATGGAAAACGAGAGAGCCGAAGGCCGGCCTCGTATCGTTTCCATCCTCGCGAGAATCGGCAAGGTTTATAGGCTCGTTTTCCCTCGTCCCGATTCATCCCGAGCCACTCTGCATCGTGAGTCATAGATGCGATGAACACCCTCGACTTCGGAGGAGGAGGGAGGGGAGAAGGGGGCGAGAGGAGGGGAGAGGAAGAGCATCGACCTGCGATGAAGCAGATTTTCCCGCAATAAGTCTCGATGTGCAGAAGGTAGGCCTCTCGTAGGTGCGAGAATTCCTGGCTTTTCGCATCGTCCAAAAAGAGAAATATTGGGATGGGAGGGCAAGGGACCCTTCGCGTGACGGTAAAATCTGGTGGAAAACGTGGAAAACGTCCCCCACGATACATACTGCCCTCGAAAACCGTGGACCGCTTTGTCACGCTCGAACTCCTCGACACCGCGAGTTCCAATCTACTGTAGATGAGTTTTACACCACAGGGTAGCCGATTCTCTCATCCGAGATATAAAGGCATCGAATGCCGCTAACGGCACGGTATGTGGCCATTATTTCTCCGAAATTCGTCACCGAATCCATCTCCTCCGGCTCTCCGACTTCCAACGATGAAATCCCATTAATGGCCACGGAAGAAAGACAGAAGTAGCCTCGTTGTGCTGACCTCACGACCGTCCTCGAATCCCTTAACTCTTTCGTGGTCGGTGGTACAGAAATCGTACCACCATCTTTTAGTGCATCGAAGCATGGTGGTTTATTTCCAGAATCACCTCGTATTACTCAAATAAATGTATCTTATTACAAGTTTTTTTTTCTGAAATTAAAAACATATGCAGCAAGGGATTTTTTTTCTCCTGAAATTTTTGTGCACGAAAGAGTTAAATCTGGCAAAACTGAGCGAAGTTCGCGAAACGACGTCGCCTCGGCATCGCTCGGTGGAACCACGCTAGGCGTGAGCCCACGTCAATCGGCACGAATCGCGAGGGAAAGTGAACCGGCACGAGCGGTCTTTCCGTCTTTCGCGCCCATCCAGACGCTTCCTCGTTTCCCAAGTTTTCCCAGCAAAGGTTCATCCAACGACCTCGAAACGTTAACCGATTCCGTCACGCATCATCGTGCTTTCTGCCACAAATTCGTGTCAGAATCGCTCGATTTTCTCTCCTTCGTTGCTTACGAATACAGGTATGTGCTTCATCTTAGCCGGACCAATCCGGAGCCGGACTCCGGTACAGTACCTCCAAATGAAATACCGGGACTCGACTTCCTCGACGCCTTATGTTATTATTTTAGCGTTCATGGTTACAAAATTTGATAGTGAAACTGACGGTGCTTCAGTTTGTGCTCGAAAAGCGAGATGTTGCACATAAAAATTCCAAGGAGGCTTGTCCCTAAGTCCCCCCCCCTCCCCCCATAGGCGTACGTAATACATGGAACGAACTCCGGCACTTCATTCCGAGAAATTAATCACCGCCAGAGACACGAGCATGTGAGACTCGTACACGAGGATAATAAAAGCTCGGAATGCGATGAACTAAAGGAGAGCTTAGGGCGAGCAACGGGCTACGTGCCCCGAGTTCAGGGACCCCGAGTTGAATGGTGAGAAAAATCGAGAGTCGGAATAGTTTTCTCGTTAAGGATCGTCCCCGACGGAATGGGACGGGGAAAGGGACGTTCAACCCTCGCGACGTTACGTTTGCACTTTTTATTGTTTTCTGCCTCCATTGAAGGAAACCGCGATCGCTCCGACGGCACGGAGATCGAAAAAAGAGGGAAAAGAAGGAAACGGGATGGACTCACTGATCGTCCGCCGAGAGACTTGTCCCCGACTCCTCCCGAAAAAGATCTGCAGGACGAAAAAAGAAGGACGTGAATGGAAGTAACAGTTTCGCCACTCCGGGCTTCCACCCCCGCAGAGATGGAGGTATCTCGCACGGATGCGGGAGAATCCCTCGCCGTTCTCCCTGCCTCGTCGGAGAGAAAAACCTTTTCTTCATGCCGTTCCGAACGGATCCGTTCGGAACGGCAACTCGAGTCGCGAAGAACGAACGCGATCGAAGCCGATCGTACGAAACCTCGCATTAAAATTGTAATCTCGTGGGATCTCGCCCGTACGCGCAAAGAAACGAGACTTCGGAGCGAACGGATCGCCGATCCGAACGAATATCTCCGATCGAAAAAGTGAAAAGAGGTATCGACTCGAGATGCAAACGTCTGGAATCTTCGCCGATGCCACTTTCGACATCAGGGGGAATCTGCGATCTCCCGTCGCCAAGAACTCGAAATTTCGTCGTCGCACGTGGAGAAAGTGGCGTCCGAGCGAGAATCGTTTCTCCCGGATTTCTCAGCCTGCCTTCGAATGCTTCGTGCCGAATTAACTTTCCCACAATTTGAATCGAGAAGAAAGAAAAGAGCCGCGATCGGAGAGGCGTTTCTACCACCTCTAGGTGGTGTTTCCCCACTCGTAAGAGCGATCCCACGCTTCGCACTCTTTTCTGCTTTTCGATTCCAGCGTCTTTCTTTTTTGTATTATTATTATTATTATTATTATTATTATTATTTTATTTTTTTACCACATCGAGCCATCTAGCGTGCAGGCAAATGTACCCACACGTCATATTGTCAGAGAAAAAGTGTCTGGAAGGGTGTCCAAAAATCCCAACCTTTCGGAGTGAGTTGAGTATATATTACGGTATGTTTATTTTAAATCAGTCCATTCGATTTCGCTCTGCTGCGATTAAGCGCTTTTGAGTAGTAATTCAGTATCAGTAGCTTCAAATTGATCTGATTCAAGTGGTTGTCTCTTCGTGTACTACTCGTGTACCTATTAGCACCATCGGTATGAGAGAAGCACTTCAAGATAATTAAAACATGCACTTTCTGAGCAACATCAGTTCGGGATGTCATTTATTAAAATATAGCAAGTTGTTTTCACCGAGTCGATCTGCGCGTTCTGTACGGTGAGTACATCGTCGCGGTTTCGAGACCAGATTAGTACTTGAGACCTCGGAATGCCGCATCACCAAAACGTTACGG
>CAJPEV010001917.1:0-11120 GCA_905338385.1 Darwinula stevensoni
TTCAAACCTTAAACCGCTCCTGTCATCAATGGCCTTGGACCTCTTCAACAACGCATCATACAATACTTAATCACCTTTACCTCGCTAATTTACCATCTATAAGAACACGCAACCTTCTTGATTACCATCCGACAACATTGGGTCTGATCCCCATATGTAGCGAGGCATTCGTGCCCCGTATCTTGTGACCCCCTGGGGTTCGCTACAAAAATTCTGAAAATTCTGATGAAAAATTACCATTACGATGAAAATTATGAACAGCCACCGATCCTATGAGCATCGAGCATCAGATTAAGAACTATGAAAGCCTGAGTTGGGATCCACTTGCAGTTATCATTGGAACATTCTAGAGTTGTTGTATAACTTCAAAGCTCAGCTCAATTCTTCTTTTGAAAATATGAAGGTAATATTTTGAAGCATTAGCCAAAGCAGCAAAGGAAGTCAGAGGCAATATATTAACCCTTATACGCTCAGCGCGCCGATCCATCGGCTCCGTCTAAATCACGCTCTTTTAGTTGCATAAATGGCTCAAAGGTTGTTTTTGTTGTTTAGTTAAATAAATGGCTCAAAATGCTTCCCTAAACACAGATGCTAACTGCAAAAGGTATGTATGTGATGTAGTTCCAGACCAGAGAGTGTTTTAGGCCAGGTACTTGGAAAATAGGCTGAGTGCGAAAGGGTTAATGAGCCGAAATCTGGACTCCACATGGTCCAGTGACCTCCAAGCCCGAATTGGATGCGAGTATGCATTCATGAAGGAGCGAAGGGAAGACCTCCTTTTCCCTCTTCTAGATAGGCGATGGGTTTCAGGGTCTCTAAAAAGGAACCCAGATAACATTTTTCGTGGGGCCCACGTTGGCCCAACGTGGTCCTCCGTCAGGATACGTTGGCCCAACGTAGGTTGTCTACGAAGGCCCCACGTGAAAGCAGGGCTGCCCAGAGGGGGGGGGGGGGAAATTGGGGCAATCTGCCCCGGGCCCCACGTATCAAGGGGTCCTAAGGGAGGCTTCCAAAGGGCCTGAAGGGGGCCCCCAAGGGGTCTCCAGTTTAGTTTTGTCCCGGGCCCCTGGAAACCTCTGGGCGGCCCTGCGTGAAAATGACCGTTGGGCCAACGTGGGGCCAACGTTGGCAGTAAGTTGGGTAGCAAAGTATAACTTGCCCAAGTTGCTGGTTTTTGCTCTATATCATCATCATTTCATATCATATGCTGTACTTATATTCCCAATCCAGTGGAGGTATTCCCATCTGTAGTACGGAATCTGTACTATGTATGTCCTGTCAAGGACATGTATATATATCCTGATAAGCAAGAGACATAGAACAGGACAAACGTGGATCTTCCGCTGACTGTACTGATTACAGTACCTGTCAGAGGATGGACCACCTCGTACGGTTCCATGAAGTATCCGCAACATCAGTCCTTCATTTCCTCCTTTTATCGTGGAGATGAGGAAATGGCAGAATTGAATTCACAGATGCTCCCTTTATATTTCGGATCTTTTCGGATGAAATCCAATTTTTCAAAAGGATTCTGATCGGGAATATGTTTCTTTATGGCCTGAGCTCCATGAATCTGTCATGAATAAGTGGATAACAAATGATGAACTGTCCGCGTTTATTGATTCCTATAATGAGAATAGGCGAGATATATGGCGAGGTACTGAACAATCCTGCGAAGGACGACTCCAGGGAAAGAGGGAAGGGAACTTTTGCGTGCTGAGCGAAAAGCGAGACCTCCATCTAATGGCCCGGTGAAGAGCTCGAAGGTTTTGAAGTTCTCCACCAGGAGTTCCACAGTTCTTTTCAACGTGTGGATATGCCCTCCTTGGGCCCACATGGAGCTAACATCGTTCCCCAACATTCACGTTACGCCAACGTTTCCCACCTTTATCCAATGTGGGCCCAACGTAACGTGTTATCTGGGAACGCTTTATTTTGACTAATTCGTATATGACATGGTATTTAGATTAAGGCATTGAAAATTGCGCACTTGTATAGTGACACCCCTAGAGTTTTTTTTTCCTAAACTGGCAACTATCGAGGTAAAGGTGATTAAGTATTGTATGATGCGTTGTTGAAGAGGTCCAAGGCCATTGATGACAGGAGCGGTTTAAGGTTTGAAGTTGTTCGTGTGAAGTGGCAACGTACTTCGTACAATGGAAGGATCTTCAGTCTTCATGGTGAGTTTAACTTAGCCGAGGCCAAGGCTTTTTCAGGGGATTTAACGTCAAACCAAACCCGCAAATTGGGATAAAAGTAAGATTGAAGTCGTCCAGGTTGGCCCAACTTTTTAAAGTCACGCCTCAATTGTTTGGTAAGGTCTAACGTTAGGCCGATATTAGAATTAAGATCAGATTTCGAATTCAATTCCATTGCAATTCTTTTCTTGTCATCCAAATATCAATGTGAAGAAACTCAATGGTTTACTCCAAGATAATTTTCTAGACGTGAAGTTCCCCTGGAGATCGAGCTGGGTAAAATACTGAAAAGGTATCAGGAGGAGCATGAAGCCAACAGGGAAGGTACTAGAAGGAATGTACAGTCTGAATCTTCCACTTTGGATGAGAATGAGCCTAAGGAGAGCAATTTACCAAAGAAAGTGCCATGGTTGCTTCATACTCTTAATAGATTGCCACAAGTGCAATATTGTGTCATGTACTCATTGTAGGTCCTCTTTTCTTTTATTTTGGACAATAATATGTTGTGAGATGGGGGAGGAAGGGGGTGGGGATGGAAGAAGGGACTATCCTGATGTAAATTCAATAACAAAGTCAGAGCATATACAAATCTCAGGATTTAAAGCATTGCAAGTGGATATATCTGAGTTTCACAGCTTTCATGCTTATTTTCACCTCTTTTCAGTCCAATAGCTTTTTTTCCAAGTTCTAAGGCAAACTCAGGCACAATATTCACTAGCCTCTGTTGACTTTGCCATGTTCAATAAAGTGAGAAATACAACCTGAAGAACCTTTACAGCCCATAACAGCCAAATAATCCTCACACAGCTATTATTATATGGCTATTATTTTTTTTTGTTGTCATTTTGCAACTGCTGTTTAAGAAATGTGTTAATCCTGCCTTCTATTGACTTCCACTCTTGCAGGCTGCATCTGAGCTGTGGAACTTGAAAGTCATGGAGATGTCCTGCAATGAGCAACAAGCAAAGTTGTGTGTCCTGCAAGAGGAGGTGAAAGCCCTCAAAACAGAGCACCATCAGCTTCAAAGGCACAATGGATTTCTCCAAGGTGGTGTGGTGCATCTACTTGCAGCCCACTTTGCTACCTAAAAGGGGTCATATTAGAAACTTATTCTGTTAATTATATGTAAAACTTGCTGAAGGGACTTTTATGTCAAAATGAATTACAGATGAATGACATCAAGATAATTTATAGCAATTTTGTCCCTTAAATTATTTCAATTTCATGAAGCATATGTGAGGTTTTTCCTGTTTTCTTTGCATCTGTCATTTATTTTTGAAATTTATCAGAAAAGCTTTGAGTATGTTCCTAAGTTTATGATTTTTCCTGTGTTAAACACATGAAGTAATCCTCATTAGTCAATTTCACCAAGGCTGATAGTTTACTTGCGGGGTGATGTCACAGAAGATTTGATCTGATCATGAAATTAAAATTATCTATGGAAAGTGAATGCATCTAATGGCTGTGATGGCCCAGAAGTTCTAGAGTAACATGTTTTGCTCAAGCAGAATATAGGCCAATAGCCCTGTAAGCTGCATTTGAGTTGACAGTAGTTGAATTATTGCAAATGTCATGGATGAATAATACCTTTCTTTCTCCTGAGGAAATTCAATTTTGAATTTCAGAAGTTGTTACCCTTATGGAACTTCCAAATACAGGTGTATGTATAGGATTGTACAGTACTGAATTTAGCCATGTTTGGAAACAGTTCAGTCCGTATCATGTTTTGGCCATTCTTAACAAATATGGAACTATATACGGTTCATATACAGACCCCCATATATGATGCTAGGTTTGCAATGTTTATGACACTAACATGAACTATACGGGAAAGATACTGTATTTAGAATATATTTGGAAACTGTTCTGTCCATGTAATGTCCTTGGATGCCTACGCATGCACGTTGAGGCCTTCCATATAGCCTGACATCTAGCAGTTTGTTCAATAAATATGAAGTTCTCACAATATAATCGAGGTCGCGCTCATCCCACCGCTATATGTCTCCCGATTCCCCAAATGCAAATGAATGGTTCTGCAGAAGGTTTCACCCTCAACTCGCTAATTTGCCACGTACAAACCGAAGGAATGAAGTCGTTTTAATCGATGCATATGTTGAGAGACGTAACCTAGCCTAAGGAGACTCCAGGTAATTCTTGCTCAGTGCATAGAGGAAGTGAGGTTCCCCTTGTCAGGTGAGTCACAAAAGCATCTGTGAAAGTTTCGATGTTGAGTGACTACCTCTGAGCCTCTGCTTCAATCTGCCATTAATAATGCAAGTGGGGGCCATCTACTTATATTGCAAATTAAGAACTGTATAAGGGACCTGTACATTAAGAATGATCAAAACACACCAAATTGTTATGTGTGCCATATACATTGCAACTAAGCACCATATATGGGGCTCATATATGAACCACATATAGCTCCATATTCATTAAGAATGGCCAAAACATTATATGAACTGGACGGCTTCCAAATACAGTCTCCCATATATCATTTTTATTTGTACCATGTACATTCCGAGCAAAGTACATTCCTGTATGACCATATTTGATATCGGGCATGAAATCTGAATATGGAGTTCCCGTAAGGGTATGGAGTTATGCAGAGATATATTTCATGTGATCAGTAAAGTACTTAGTGACAATGAGAACAAGCTGCATGCTATAGGCTTGAACTGTTAGCATCAAAGCAAGGTTTGTGCTTCTGTTCTTGCACATGTTCTTCTGTTCAGGAATGGAACGAAAATGACATTACCCAGAAAATTTACATCCTTTATACCAGTGTTTAGTTTTCTTTGCTTAATCTCTTGAGTGTTTCCTGTTGAAGGATCCAATGTCTTATATGTCTTATTGTATAATGAGCCTCCTACAAATTTGTCATATTTTTCATGTTCTTATATGCACAAATCTGCAGACTGATTTAGTGATGTCCTCCATGATCCTCCTCATCAAAAGAAACTCCATTAAGATAAAAATAATTCAGGATCAGCAGTGGATGAGGTGGTGGAGAAAGCTGATGAGCAAGTGAAAAGGAGCCATAATTTTTTCCTGTATCATGGAGTGGTATGACATGATCTTATCTTGAAGCATCCATTCTAATTACAAGTAGTGTATACTATTGGGGTTATTCTTTTATCAGATCAACATCTGAGAGTGGAAGCTTTCAGCCTTATATTTCATGAAAATTTTTCATTTATTGCAAATATCTCTTGCAGGTGGGAGACAAGATCTCAAACCTTATCACAATAGTCTTTAACACATCCTTCAACGCCATTTTCTGAGATAAGGCATCAAATGCTCATTGGGACAGGAAAATGAATGCTTAATTGAATTCTGCCAAAGTTTCTGCAGACATTCATAGTGAAGTTCTTGGAAAAAGTTGAAGAAAACATTTAGCTTCCAATTTTGAACCATTTCCTCCCCATTGCAGGAGATAGCTCTCTTCTCTAAATTTCACTTCATGACTAATTAGAGACTCCTGTTAAATTTCTCTTAGGTGATGTAGCCATCTTGCTCTAAATCATTTTGATAAAATGTCATGGGGAGTTAAAACTTCTGATGAAGTTCTAATGTTCTAATGTTTTACTGTTTTAAGTATCCCAACATGTATCATATTTGATTCAATGGCAAAAAAAGGGTTAAATGACTATTACAATGTTTTAATGTTTTAACAAATTATAATGTTTTGAAATTTGAAATATGAAAATTTGGAGGTAGTCTTATAGGATCGTATGGGTTTTATGTTTCAGAAATCTTATAGGATTCCTATCGGAATTTTAAATAAGAATCCTATATGATTTTTTCATAAGGGATATTAAATTGGTTTCCAAAGGAAATGGAAAGGACCGTGCCAACTGTTGTCGCGAAGGCTGCCTGGAGATCGCATTTACTGAGGAAAAATCTTGCTTTCGTCGAGTCGTACATCTCGGACCTCCATCGATTCCAGATGAATCGAGCCAGTCGCCTCGGGAGATGGCTGAGCCGAAAGGCGGCGGGATTGTTCAGCTGCTGCCGCCGACAGAGATCGGAATCCGTCCCCGACCTGTCCCGTGAGTGGCGACGTTCGAGCTCTTTTCCCTAACCCTTTTAGACCTGGTGCACATACCCGTGTGAAACTTTTTTTTTTCTTTAACAAAATAATTATGACTGAGACCATTTGTACATTTGTATGTTCATTGTATACCTCGGTTCCTATAACATTTAACATTTTGAAGGACCCTTTAAATTACTTCTTTTCACATCACAATGCCGTATTAAAAGGAAACAAAAATTAAAATTATTAGAAATAATACAGGTCTGAAGGGGTTAAAATAGCAAATATCATGCCGTTCTCCACGTGTTTTCGACCACATAGAAATCCAGGCTGGGAGGCAGAAGAGTCCATTCTTGCATCATCGAACCGAATGTCAGCTCAAATACACGTATAAAGAGACTTTCCCCACCCTTTACATCTAATCGTTGGAAGATAAAATAAAATGAGCGCTAAGTAACTTACCCCTGGATGATTTTATGAATTTGGCCAGATGGAGAATGGAGCATGCCTGCACTCGTTCCTACAGCTTCACCCTTTTCTTGTGTGGGAGAATTAGCTCTTACACTAAAATGTTATCATTTCTCACTTGCAGATTGTATCATGTTCGGAAATCGATTTCCTCAAAAGTAGAAAACGCTGTGGAAATTTCGCGTGTTTTCCTATTTCAAGCACACAGGAACGAGTTTTTATTCTTGAATCCGCTGAAAGAAAGCCGACCATTAACCTGTCGACAGGAAACGACCCTCAACTGCCGGAAATTGATTCCCACCCTAATGGACTCGAGAAGAGATATTTCACTGTTCCGTCGCGGATAACGAAAGTACTAGCCTCAACCCTCGCGACAGCACGGGTTCCAGCCAGCATCTTCACTTTGCTCCTAAACGAAGGCCTGATGACTCGGTTAAAATACCGCATGGTACGATATGACAGAAGTCTACTGCAAGAGAGACAGTGGAAGAAAACAGGCCACCTCGCACACATCCAAAGGTGCGATATTTGAAGCGCATTCATTTCCGTTCCATTTGGATTGATTCACGTCGATTCTCGCCACTACCGCACTGCCTGTAGATGCCCCGTGGATCCCGCATACCCGCACCCCTCTATCGTGATTTCTTCTGGGATATTCATTTGGCCTTCCCCACGTTCTTCGACGTTCCATCTGTAGAGACGAGAGTGGGAATTTTTCATGCACGGTGTTTTATCCCGAAGACGTTGGTGTCTATAACGGAAGGAAAGGGCCGACTCTATTGTGTTTTAAACCCCGATTCCCGATCACGTGCGCCTAACACGCTACCAATCGATCCTTTGATCCCCTACGTTTGCGATGGTTTCTCGGTCGTAGCTTGTTGAGATTTAGTCGTAACACGACAAAAACGTGACGTGAAACTTCTAAAGATTTCGTGTTTTCCATCGATGCCGGTTTCGCTCGGATCCGGTCGGCATAGGAGGAGTTCGCCAACAGGAAGAATATATGCAAAATGTTTACTTTTCACCTCCCGATATCTCAAAGGGGAATGTCAATAATAAAAAATTAACTTCACCAAAGAACTCGGGGAGCACCACGACCCCTAAAAGCAAATAATTCGATTTTGGATTAAAAGGGACCCTGGTGACCCAAGGTGGTCCATTGACCCATCGGTCACAAGGTCACCGAACTCATTCGTCCTGATGTCCCACCCCAAGGAATCTCAAGGTCCAAGTTTTAGTGTCAGGGGTCATATCGTCTAGGAGGAGAAAGGGTCTCAGACATTTACGCTCATTAATAATATACTGTAGATTGATGTGTGGGAATTTTACCCAACATTAGCGCTCAGTCCCTTCTGAAAGAGCAACCATTTCCTCCATTTATGAGAAAGCTGCAGTTTTTCCATTTCTTACCTACCGTCGTCAGAAATAGAAACATTCCGAACGAATAAATAAGCATTGCATTTGCGAATGAAACATGAGACAAAAATACGGAGATATTAATCGATCCATGATCGACGTCTCTTCCGTCGCTGACTTCCAAAGGTCCCACTCACAGAGTGAGAAAAATTATAATTCCAATAAATGCTTAATTTTCCTTAGGAGTGAACTCGGCCTCAGCCCCACCCTCATATTCCTCTAACCTGGGTGATGAGAGCTTGGCCACAGCCCCATCCTCCTGCTCGTGCAATCTCGGTGACGAGAGCTTGGCCACAGCCCCATCCTTCTACTCGTTGAACCTCGGTGACGAGAGCTTGGCCACAGCCCCATCCTTCTACTCGTTGAACCTCGGTGATGAGAGCTTTTAGAACTATTCAATACTAATAAAAATGCACTGCATTTTTATTAGTATTGAATAGTTCTAAGCAGCTGATCTAGACGGGGATAAAACTGCGAGAAATTTCAGTCATTTAGGCTTCTAACTGTTGGTACAGGAAACTTTTCCTGAAAAGACTTAGTTTGAACCTTAACAAGCTAAATCGAAATCCTATCGCAATGGGCCTTTTCGGTGTTAAGGATGCAAACGGATTAGAGAAAGGTGGAGGTACCAGACCGGGTGAAGAAGTGAATATCTCATATCGGCACGTTAGCACAGGGCTCGGGGAGAAGGTGAGCTGGATGGATCGTGTAGGTCACTTCGTGCATCATCGGGTCTAATGAGCGATTGAGGGAGATCAGCTCGTAGGTGGCACGGAAGTGGACGTGGTTATTGGGCAATTCTTCGATCCTCGTCATACAGATCAGTTTCGCGTGGAGACCCCAGAAGTAGATGATATAGTGAACGAACTTCTGACCGTCTGGGTAGTAGAGCCAAAAGAGGTGGAGATCGCCGACCCACATGCCTGTTGCGAGACGATGGCACTCGATCAGGGCACAAAATATTGCATTTTCCTCCGTTTTAAAGGAAGTCTCCGTAGGTTGTCCCTTTCAAGGTTGGGACTGGAAGGTATGGGTTAAGTATCCCGTTCTGAGAGAAGAACGTTCCTCCCTCGCCTAATTTGTAAAAATTGCCCGAGTGAATAATGTAACAGAATTTCAATGTGGTTTTGGAAGATCGGAACTTGAGATTTTCCGAAGTCCATCGTGAAACCTTCCAGCTTCCAAGCCAAACTGAAGGTGGCAAGCCCGGTCATTCAGACATCTCTTTTGCCGGTTCACAGTTGGCCTCCAAGACGAGTCATACCGATTCACAGCATAGCAGTGACGGCGACAATGATTTCAAAAATCAGGACAGAGCAACGGTAAACGGTCAGAGTGCAAAGGCGCCTTTTTTTCCAGGTCCTTTTTCCCACAAGGATAAGAGAAAAGGCTGAGGGAGACAAATGAGGTCGAGTCAATTTCATGTTAAGGTCGGTTCGTGAATGTAATAGTAACCCTGTAAAGGAAATGAAAGAAGACGATCTGTTGGAAATGTCGCGGATTCTTCACCGCCCATGAAGACTCGTAGCAGTTGACGACCGCCACGCCCGCACCTCTCCCTGCTCACTCAGTTAGCGTCTCTGCTCGCGCCCGTACTCACCCCCCGTCAATCTCTGCTAGGCCCTCGCTCGAAGCGAAACATGACCTGATGCTTCAGGTCATATTCGAGCAGCTAAGAGTTATCTTAGCTACCCTCCGGGAGTGGGGATTTACGTCCCCCCTCCTCCCCACATTTTCCTACACCAACCCTCCCCCTCCCGATGCGTAACCCATGAGCGCCTCTCCCCTCTTCAACATTCTTCACTTAAATTGTAACTCTTTCCGAAGCAAACGCTCTGAAATCCTTCAGTATATCTATCAAATTAAACCCTCTGTTCTCTGCCTAAGCGAACTAAAAAGTAAGAACGCGCCCATAATTAAAAATTATTATTGTTACAAACCGTGCTATCAGTCTAGGCCGTACCAAGGGGGATCTGCGGTATTTATCTCAAATAATCTCGACTCAGAATTAATTAAGCGCGAATGGAGCCCCAAATCAGAAATAATTGGAGTTAAAATACGCTTCCCATCTGCCTCTTTAACCATATTTCATGCCTACCTACCTCCTGCCTCGCCTAGTTCTGCTGACTTGGACTTCATTAACGAATACAGAGGCCCCTCGCTTTTCATAGGAGATTTTAATGCACACGCCCCCAAGCTTTCGTTTTGTGACAACACCAACGAAATAGGTCGCATCCTATGCGACTTCATAGCTTCCAGCTGCTTTAGCAT
Organism: Darwinula stevensoni; assembly: GCA_905338385.1. NCBI lineage: Eukaryota > Metazoa > Arthropoda > Ostracoda > Podocopida > Darwinulidae > Darwinula > Darwinula stevensoni. Next base: position 10,390 of record CAJPEV010001917.1, read on the forward strand.
TCTGAATGACGACTCCCCCACCCATTCTTGCTTTGCTCACGGTAACCCGTACAGTATTGATCTCGCACTCGGCAATGCACGGTTCCTCCCTTTTTTTTCAAGACTTCTCCATAGGAGAGGACATAGGGAGTGATCACGTGCCTATCATAGTAAAGTGTAACTTCTCTCACCTCCTTCCATCTGTCCCAAGTAACCCCCGCTTTGACTTTCGTAATGCCGACTGGTGCGCTTTTCAGGACATAGTAGAAACCCTCCTCCCAGACTCCCTCCCTATGGATGCCATTCCCCAGCTTAACGAGGCGGTCACTATCGTCACTGAGTCCATCTATATTGCGCAAGAAGTAACAATACCCAAAATTTCTATCTCCCATAAACCTTACTCTCTCTCTGAAGAAGTCCTGTATACAATTAAGAAACGTAGAAAACTAAGACGCGCTTACTTTCGCTCTAAAGACCCCGCATTAAAACCTCTCAATAACAGGCTTAACCACGAAATTAAAGCTCTCCTTAAAAACGAAAACGAGGCATATTGGTGTAAATTTTGTGGACAGATTAACACCGAAGAGGATCCAGCTATCTTTTGGAAGCTCTTTAAAAGAATCGGGAATCCTCGAAACAATCAAAGTAAACCCATTAAATATCAAGGTAAGACCCACTGCAGTGACGACAGCAAAGCCTCAGTCCTTGCCGCCACCCTGCTGGAAGCTATGACCGAGCCGCCAAGCTCCCTG